>JACDOX010000018.1:7832723-8130124 GCA_014549065.1 Cardinalis cardinalis
AAATAAAAAATGTTTGTGTGTGCATGTATAAATAAAAAATAGAAAAATAAATTATGTTTGTAACCCTACTATGGAGCTGTCGAGGCAGAAGCATGACCAAATTCAAGAGTCTCAAAAAAAAAAGAAAAAAAAAGGAAAAAAAAAAAAAAAGCATAAGAAATAGAAAAATAGAAAAGTACTGGTCAGAAGCCTCAAATTTTATGTTTAACTTTTTGTTTTTGTGAGAAATTTGCCCATTCACAAATATGAATCCAATCACTAACATGACATTTGTATTAAAGAGAGAAAATAAAATTCTCTGTAGCTAGATCAGTGAGGGAGCAGTAACTCATTCTTTAAACATCAGGGTAAGAATTCATGATCTTTTTCCTGGAAGAGGAGATCCTTAGGCAAAGTTCTTTGCACCTTGGTACAACACAGGCCTCTCTTCTCCAGTAAGTCTCAATCAGAGGTTCCACTGGGTAGTGTGGCACGGTTTAAGTTGATCTGATCCATCAAGCTACCATTTTTCATCAGCCAACTTGGCTGTCACCYGTTACTCCCCCAGGCTGCACCTGACTCTGTTAAAGACCTGTGAGTGATGCCATGTCCCAGCACTGACTTACACATGCAATGCCACATGACACAGCCATCCCCCAGTGCTGGGGTTTGTGGCATCAGCAGTAACAATTGTTACTTTGCTGCTTGCAATTAATTATTTCTCAAGGAACCTTTTCTGTTGTCCTCCAACCATTTTATCTCTAATTTCTGTAATTCTCGTAAGACACACAGAAAAAAGAAAAAAAGAAAAAAAAAGGAAAAAAAGTAAAATCGTACTTATGTTCTAAAGTTAAAAGAAAGTGGAGGTTTTGGACAGTTTAGTTGCGTAGACATTGCAATATCATCAGCCATATGTAAGTGAAGTAGCAACAGCCCAAGGACCTGCCCAGATGTGTTTTCATCAAAAAACCATGAAAAGTTTTTAGGCATATATGGCATTTAAGACTTAATTATGTAGGCGATTTCATCCAAAGCTCTTTTAAACATTGTGACAATGGATTTCTTGGTTTCAGTTTCCTGTAACTTATTGTTGCTTCTGACAGCTAGAGCTGTTAATGAGTGGTCTTTGAACTGCAAGTACTGCTATTTTCCTTCAATGAACAAGAAGCTCTGCTAAAAGAGGCCAAGAGTTCCAAAAGCATATAAATGCCAATCAACACTTCAAATGTATTAATATTTCATGGCAAGTGATCAGACTGAAAATGCCTTTCTTCTATTGTACAGCACTAAGTCATGACTATTTTCATTGAAACAAGTAAGAATTTTCCTGTGAGTAATCCTTTGCACAAAARGGCAAGGGAAAAAATTAAGGTTTTCAGAGAATTGTCTAGAAAATTTTTGTGCCAATTGAATTCCATATGATATTGCATAGCGTTTCAAGATAAATATGGGAAAAACAAAGATTTATTTCCTTGATTTAGCTGCTGGACCTGTTCTCAAATGCTGGATCTGTCACTCAAGGGGGAAAATACATTTCTAGTGGTCTCTTCTGCTTTATGAGTTAYGACTACCAGTTTTATGTCCTTGTTTATTATCTCCTGGCTATAGCATTTAATAGGAGTACAGAGCTGCCCACATTCCATTCAGAATGTGGTAGGAKTCACAGAAAAAGTAAAAAAAAATACAGTTTCATCTAAATTGATATAAGTTTACTTTTTGGACCACAGGGAGCTCTGTCTGGCTTTACAATAAAGTAATGACACAGGTTTGGGTATCTTACCATGAAGTGATATGATATCCTGAAGCCAAAGAAAAACCCTTATTCCCTAGTATTTCTCAGTAGGTTTTCAATCTGAATGGTTTCTTGTGTTTCTTTGCAAGCTGTCATTTCCAAAGGACTCTAGCTAAAAGATCAAAGCAATCATACTTTAGCAGTTAGCTAAAAACCTTGTACTCACTCATTAAACAGTGTTGAAAAATAGATATTTTCTTTTATAACTATAATGAAGTTTCAGAGCCTGAAGAATCAATTCCACATCAAAGAATCACTGTCATGATGAATACATATTTTTTCTCCTGTCTAACAAAACTTCATGGAARGATTTGTGACATATTAAAACATCATTTTGTGAGAAACATTTACTCTGAACTTTTAAGTAATTAGATTCAAATCACACACAAGAAATTTTGATATCAGACATTCCAAAAGGGATGAACCAAGTCAAAACCACACTGCTGCCATCAGTAGGCAGCACTTTAACAACAGAGAAAGGCACTGCTGTGTTTTATTATACATAGTCTACAAAAATGATACATAATCTACAATAAACAGAGATTCATTTAATTCTGTTTCTGTGTGAGTGTCAAAATAACCAGCTGTACAGAAACATGTGGCTCAAGTCGGTAGACAGATCACCTTGGTTAGACAAATTAATAAATTTGGCACTCTTTGTGGTCACAGGCAAAGCAATTTAACATGGAAATATTTTGTTTCCATCTCCCAGTTAAATTCTAATCTATAGTTTAGGTAAGCTTGTGCATATGTACATGGGTTTTGTAGTCCTGAAGGTAAATTTCACTGGAGGCAATTTCACCAGCATATAAATACAAGGACAAATTCTATGGTGCTTGTTTTCTGGTGAGCCAGACACATATATATAGCATATGTCAYATGAATAAAGTGAACAGAATTTGCTCTATTCATTTACATAATCTATTTTGGGAAAAATCCCAAATCAACAAAAAGAGAGTATTTCTTGATTCTGATGATGCATTTCAAAGTTTGCCTATGCAGACAAAGAAAATCTTTGTCACTAACTATGAAGATCATTGATTATAAATGAACATGAATTTTTTTTTTTTCCAACTCATGTGTGGTTTATGCACTGTATTATTAGACACTAGACCTGAAGTACTGCAGGGAATAAAACATCATCAACACTTAACATATAGTGTTTACGACTGCACATTTTGGAAAACACATAAACTATTACCTGGGATTTTCAATGTGATCTTTAAAGCTTTACTACTAGTAAATAATTTCTTGAAAGAAAAATGTGTTGTTCCGCTTCTCCCTGATCCCATGGAAATAAACAGAGTTTTCAAAGAAACATACCTGCTGTTTATTCTCTTCTTAATTGATCCAGTATAAATCCTACATCTGCTTGTGTACTGTTAATAATCTCTCTGTTCTGTTAATGASAGACATTGATTCCAAAATTTAGTATATTTGGTAAAATAGTATAGGATTACTTTAATAAGGAAAGCTTTAACAGATTTTTGCAATCCTATTCTAGTTTCAAGGTATCACTAAGTGAAGGTGAGAGAGCTCTCAATCAACTTAACAGTTGCTCTTCTTATTTTTGCCAAAAATACTAGAGTGATGATGTTGTGGTGTATCTGATGAGTGACAGTGCATGGGAGGAGATCCGAAATACAGATGAAATCACAAAAATACATCATGATGTGGCACTGTTACCTTTTAACTCTACTCATAAAAGGTAGTCTAGGACACACAGGAGTATAAGTGGAATAGCAATTTTTGGRGAGTTTACTGCATCCTCCACAACCCAAACTGAAGAAATGGCACTCTCTACTTCCTTAGGCTGTTGAGATCAGAAAATAATTGCTGTTATGACTATGAATCACAACCAAGTTACTGTCAGAGAAATGTAGTTTATTTAAGCCCCTTTTTAATATCCTTTCCCCCAGCTGCATGGATATATTAGTAACCACTTACATCATGGATACTGAAAATAACTCTTTTCCTGTTATGATTTAGATCACAATCTACAATTTGCTAATTTTGATTTTTTTTTTTTCATTCTTGAAAAATGAGTTGAAATTTTGAGTCTTGAAAATTGTGGTTTATATCTTTGATTTAAAAGACCACTGATTAAAACATTTTAATTTTTCGTAAGATATGAAATAAATTATGACAACAATATTTATGATAAAATTAATGATTAATTTCTTGTAGAACTCTTATAGAAATGCACATATAAATATACATGTTGGTCCATGTTATTTATATACATGTTATTTATATACTGTTATTTATATACAGCATAAAGCATATACTCTATACATATAGCATTTTCTTTATTTTAGCATTATGAATTGAAAAATGATTCTGAACTCCACAGATAGTTCCTAGATTCTAACATGCATTTTCATYTTCTTAAATAGATCTCTTTACCATGTTTTCCYTAAAAACACAAGCCCATCTACTTTMGTTTAAATAAAGKGTTGAGTATTATATTTTTAATGGTGAAGTTGCAACAGAAGTTTACTGGAGATAGTGAAATCTAGCTTGTGTTTGGAATATACTGCTTGTCACTGCGTGTGATATCTGGGTGACATAACCTGGCTGTAGATGCAGCAGTCAGTACAGAACATACCTGGAAAGCTTTAAAAACAACCCTGCCTCCAAAATGCCGACTAAATAAAGAGATATGTACATCAAACTTACAAATTAAATTTATATTAGAAGTTCCTTGAGTTATAGAAGCATGCATTTAATTAATCACTTTATTTCTTGAATGCTATTTTGTAGTTTTGAGTGAAAAAGATAAAAAAATCTGATGACTCTGAAGCATCTTCTTCTTAACTCTTTTTACATTTGATCCTGTACTGTTAACTRACAGATTAATAATTTTTAAATAGATTAAACAATTGATCTCAACATTTTATGAAYCAGGTAAAAAGCTTTCTGATATTTTTAGCTATACATACTCTGTTAAATGTTAAGGGAGTTTGGGTTTAAATTTAAATATACTGACCTGAAATGGTAATTTTTTGTTTCCTCCATAAAATAGCTGATCTGAATTTCTCAAGCATTATTATAATTTGGTATTTTCTTAGTGTCCTAAGAAACATATAGATATCTCATTTAAAGCATTATCTAACAATAATGCTGACACACTATAAATGCCTCTCTCACAGAATTGGTTTGTTTAGACATTTTTATGCTCTTAGAAAGCTTATCAGGTATGAACAGCTAGCCTTTTAGATGATGCAGCTCCTGTTAGCAAGGATTTATCAAGACTGTGGGATACAAACTCTATTTTGTAATAAAAACCCTCAGCTAATCTGCTTTAACCATTGCTGAGCACTCCATCACCACAAAAAAAACAAAACCAACCTGCTATTTTAAGGGTAGATTTCAGATGCATGTTAAGGTTAAATAGTGATAGAAGGGTGCTAAATGAAGTCTTATCAAGTTACCATGCATCAGAACTGTGATAAGGCYTCCTCAGGATAGTATCAAATGGAACAAGGGTCTATTCAGAAATGTTTGACAGAAGACACACCGTTACAGTGGGACCTGTCCAATTGACAGCATGGCTTAAGAGTGGAATTTCTGATACACAGAACCTGGTGACTGCCTCAACTGCAGCAGTCTGTGCTGTGTTCAGGCTATTTAAGGGTCAGTTTTATGAGTTAACTAAAACCAGGGATCTGTATAAGCATGCAGGAAATTTTGCAACAACAAGCTTCTCTTATCTTTTTTTTTTTTTTGGCTGTTTGGCACCATCAGAAAAATATGAAATGTTCATAAATAATGAAGTATCATGCATCTCTGAACCCCAGTAATTTCTTTTTTTCTTAAAGTTATTTATTCTGGGCTGATTTACCATCTCTTTCCCTAATTTTAGGCAGGGCCTTAGCTCTCTCACAAGTTCTCAGGATGCCCTCATCTTCAAAGTGGTTCATTGAAGGAGAAGACACAGACAACTGGACACATGCAAGAGTCATCTATTTAAATGAGTTTTAATTTTGGTGCTTTCTGTTTGGATGTTCCACTTCTGTTTCTATATGCCCTTACAAAGCTCTGTTGCTATTGAAGAGAATTTTACTTTATCATAAGTTGACAGTGAGGTAAGTAAAGAAAAATTTAAATGAAGTTATATTGTTTGCTCTTGGTCCCATTCCATGGACATGGGAACTGTTTAATTTACAGAGATGACTTACTCCCATATGTCATTCCACAATAATCTTTATGTAAGAAAATGCTTATTTGAGAATTGAAGAGCGTAGGAAATAATGGCTGGAAAGAAATGGCAAGACAAAAAACTAAGGTTTTGAGGTGTTAAATAAAAAGCTGTACCACATCTTCTGATCCTCCTTGAAAGATGGATATCAGATGTTTTAGGCATCTAAACATACAAGGGGTTAAAAGAGAATCAGAGCAGAATGTTGTTTTTTTTTTTTCCTTCCAGGCATGTGTTTACTGTTTGCAGTAAAAAAATTCTATAAAGAGTGTTCAGTAGAGCCTATAACCTACTAGTGGCCCTCTTGAAAACATTTATGAACAGCAAAATGTGTTRCATTTAATCAAGTAGTTAACATTAAATCAAGACATTATTGTCTCAGAGAGTGCAAATTTGTTGTTGAGGCAGATTAACTGGAAGAAAGCACAAGTCACAAAAAACAGAGAGGAAAATCAGAGTCTCTGACTAAAGAACACTCCATGTAAACAAATGATGCTGGCTCAAAAGGCAAGCAAGATTTAAAAAGGGGAATATAATTCTTAAGAGAAAAAAAAAGAAAAAAAGTATGTGTTTGGTACAGGAGTAAGGGAACAGAGTAGTTGAAAGGGTAACAGGAATGTAAAGTCCATTTTGCAATGCATTGTTCTGGAATGGTGTCTTTCTGCACATATTCAGCTACCCAGTAAACTACAAATTGCTAAAGAGCTGAAAGAAGGAAACTGAACTCAGGATTTCTGGACTGAGCTAGAAAGCCTCTTAAAAAATTCACTTTTGAAAAATGAGAATTACACACTATTGCACAAGTATGACTGTATAAATAACTGGCCCAGTATTTGTGCTTAGAATCTTCTTTCCATTGCATCATTTGAGATATGATGAAAACCAGAGACAACTAAGAAACTAACATGGTTAGGAATGTTTTTACCACAGAAGGGAAAAAGTTTTCAAACACCTACTCTCTTTGGGTTTTCTTGAATGCTTTTTGTGTAGTAAGTTTTGGAAAGTCATGCCAGCTTTTACAGTCTACTACTTCTTGCTTTACAAATATTCTCTTATGCAATATAAGACTTCAGTAGATGTACCTGGACTTTGAATATCAGAGATCTGCTCTGGTTTATATTACATGTTCTACGTAAGTTGGAACAGTCTTTAGTGCTGTTAGTAGTACTTTAATTGCATAAAGAAGTATACAGTTCATGAGCTACTATAGTCAACTCCCTTTTTTATCTAGCTTGATAAAAAGGGAACGCTGAAATGGGAGGGTGCTTTATTTTCCATTGAAAAGTAGAATGACAAGTGGAATGAGTTGTTTGCATCCACTCTTAGGTGCTAGGAATTTTTTGACTCCACTCAAAATTCTGAGTGAGTTTATTTGAGTTCTCATCTTTATTTGGATTTCATGTTTTGTCTTTGACCATAAGAAAAGAAATATATGCACGCTACTGAACAGTAGGAACTTAAACAAAAAAGCTCAGAATTTATGTTCATGTTTTGCTCCAGACAGCATTCAAAACTCTCTTACCTCTACAGGCAAGGTGTAATAGACTGGAAAGGTAAAGTTCTTAATTTTTGCACAAATTTTTATGTATTATAATGCACAAAAGTATTTTCTTTTTTTTTGTTTATTTGATGTTAGTTTCTTCTTGAAATACTAAAATAGCTAATGTTTTATGCTGCTAGAACAGGAAGAAATTATAGCATAAATCTGGAGCAAAAAAAGTTTGTATAAAGCAGCAAGATTAGAAGAAGTTTTGTTATAACATTGTTTACAGACAGATATTTCTAGGGATTTTAATTGTTTATTTGAAGACCAAAGTATTTTTAAAAGCATGTAAATTTTTTTTACCATCATCTTAATTGTGCTCAACTGATATCAATATCTACATGTACAAAGAAAGACTGCTAGGAAGAAAATTTAGGATTATCCTGCCAAATTTTCTCTCTGGATCTGAGCATTGAAGAAATTTTCTGAAAGATATACAGCTATGTATATTAATTATTTACAATATTAACATATTTTAAAAAACCAAAAAACAACAAACATTCTTCTTTCTGTGGTATATTAGACATCAACACCCTAGTGGCAAAAAATGAAGAGAAATTTAAATTTACACTAGTCTCTAGAGTAAATTTGGGTAACATTGGATATTTAAAAGAAAACAAAAAAAAATTGATGAAAATACTATTGCATTAATCTTTAGCTTTCTTGTGATAAGCTTTTCTTATTTGTTATACTTCTTATGTTGGGATAACACTGTTCTTAATAACAGAAATTTTTTGCCATCCTGATTTTTTTTCCATACTGACCAAGAATTTTGTGCAACTTTGAGATAATTCAACAAAATTACTTGACTCATTCTGCCTTTAGAGGATTATCTGTTCCCCACTGATGTCAACTTTTGACATCTGTGTGTTCTGTGTACACAACTTGGTACATATTTAATATATCAACAGCAATGGGAGTCATGAGTATCTGGGGATCATTTCACTGACTGCCAAAGTGCACCCACCTCTTGGGGAAAAGTTATTCCAACATAAACAGTTTTGATATTGCCAACTTGCACAATATTTGATAATTTCTCTGTGGCCCAGATGTTCTGTAGTCTTCACATATGCAGATATAGCTTTTATTTGGAAAAGAAAAAAAAAAGGATTTTTACTACTCAATGGAGGAGTTTGGGACAGACTATAAAATTAAGCTTGAAGCATTAAAGGATTTTTGCCACAAAACCCCGAAAACTACTTAATATAAAGTGATCATCCTTTATTTTTTTATTATTAGACATGATCTGGAGKGGAGGAAAAACTGATGCAGGGAACTTGGAAGAGCTCTACCGTATCTTTTAAGTACTTAATATTGTGAATGTTATTCTTTAGGAAAAATAAGCAAATGTGGCACGTATTCAAACTCTAGAGAAGTCAGTGTAATTCTAGTTGCATAAAGACATTCAGTTTTATTTTCCTGCAGACTTCTGGAGAGAAAGACCACCTTTTTTTTCAAATGTAAGGACTTCCATGCCACAGAAATAATTCCATGTTAAGTATTTTTCTATACTTTCATGAACTTTAATTGATTAGAATATAAAATAGGAATCTTGAAAGTTATGTTCATGCTGGCACCCTTGACAGATAAGACATTGGTCTGATAACAGCATTGTAAAGTTTACATTAATTGTGTTGCTTTTTTGTCTTACATTTACAAGGTGATACATTACATATAAAAAGTTTCTTTAAAAAATCAACATATTTTCTTAATATACTCAAAGGTGAAATCTTTACAGCTAAATTTCCTTGCTAATAACTTGAGACAGCATGTGTTCAAAATAAGTTATCACAATATAAATGGTTTAATTAAAGTTTCCAATGGTACTTCTGAATTGAACTTGGATTTAGCTGAGAAGGTTTTCTCACAACTCTGTATGCTTCCAAAGAGAGAGGTTAATCCTTAGGAATGCTAGAGAATCACTGGGTAAACTGATAATAGTACATTTTTATGATTCTGTCAAGTATAGCCACAATTAAAAAGTCCCTTTGTGGACTGAACACAAAGGCCTTGCAAGCCGCAAGTGGTCTGTGGGCTGTGATACAGAGAATCTTAAGCCGGTGGATATTGACGTAGCCCTATTAAAGTCAATGGCATTAACACCTCTTTTATACTAGCTAACAATCTGGCCTGTGATCTGCCCCCTACTCTCTCCATTATACACTATGTTAACAGATTGTCAGACATCCCTTGAGAGAAAATGTATATCCTGCTAGACAAACCACTTTTACATCTACACACGATTTTCAAACCAGAAGTTTGATCTGAAGTCCAGTAAAATAAAACAAACTTTTAGAAAAAGTGCTTACTTTCTAACATTTTCCCTTTTCTTTTTCCTTTTTGAAAGTTCTAATCTACGAACAGTACAACAAGGAAGTCAAAGACAGCCTCAATAGAGCTATTATTTCCCCTCCTGCACAGGTGGTAGACTCAGTTTTTCCCCTCCAGTGTTATGGCCAGTGCAGCTGTATCAGAGCATGTATAATTAATTAATTATACATGTCTTAGTATATAATTAAGTATAGGGGTGGTGTAGGGGGATACATCAATGACTTTACAGAGGAAAAGAAATAGGAGGCATATTGTAACTCTGATTCACAGTTTGTAGGTTTCTCCACCCCCTGGGGCAATTCAACTGCCCTCTGTAATTGAACCCTCGGCTTGTACTTCTTTTCTTTTTTTTTTTTAACAGCAGAACAACAACATCAATGAATAAAGAGACCGTGCTCTAGAGTTCAACTTCAGCCAAGTAGCAAGGACAAGAGACTAAGATCTCAGAGGTAACAAAACTGAAGGCAGTGACTGCTGAATAAGCGTGGAGTGCAAAGCAAGACATTGCCATGCAATTAGAAGTGCAGCAGTGAAGTTCRCCTCAGATGAGATCTAGTTGCAACACTGTATCACATGTACATGGTAGGGTTTTTTTCCATGTGATTGAACTCACCCTTACTAGAATTTTAAAGCCTGTAAAGAAAGAAAAAGCACCCTGGAAGAGAAACTCCAGGCTCTGTGGTTATTTTGAAGTCTGACAGGATTGCAAACATCTATTTAGATGATAAACTGTAATTCACGTGGTTTGGTTTTTTTAGGGTATATTTAAGCACACAGTTCTAACATCAGTCTCTACCTTCTCTTCCATATGTGCATCTTGAGCCTCTCTTTGCTGTCATTATTCTGAAAGAGAAACAGAGAACAGGGTAATTTTTCTGCTGTCTGTTGTTGGAAGGCTAATGAATGTCTTTACCTTTTTGTATTTTTATTTCCRTTATCCTGGGAAAAATATATTAGTAAAAATTCAAGTAAAGATTGCCTTTACCATGAAAAAAAAAATTACATGAGCTTCATGTTCTTAGAAAAAAGTGAATAATCAGAAATAAGCTTAGTTGAAACTGAATGACTCTGCCAGTTTTGTGGGATAGCAGTTGGCCTTGATTTTAAAACCAGCTGTCAGACATCCAGTTTAATATTTATCTTTGCCTTTCCATCGTTGAAAGTGTAAAGACACCTCTTGGTTATTGCTCAGATGAGAAAATATGTGTGTAAGGTTTGTTGTAATTCATATGTGGCAATCTTCTGTGTTTCAGAAAGACTGTGCTGAAAAGCCTTGCAGACTATAACTTTTGCAATAATTTACTTGGCTACAAAGGGATTTTCTTAAGACTTCAGAGGAAGGTGGGGTGTCTGGGGACTGATTTGTAGTCAAAAGGGTGTAAATCTGGATGAGTCCATCCTCTCAAGACACATCAGCCTCAACAGGGTTATTTATGGCTTCTGCAGTTTCCTAAATGAGTGTATTTCAGAAAGACATGGGATACTAACATCCCAAATACTGCTTCCTATATTCATTCAGTAATGGTGTGATTTAAACTATCTACACACACACACACACACACTCACACACAGTGCTTTACCTCCAAACTCATTAAAATACAGTATGATTTCTGATATTTTCACAAGAAAAACACTGCTATGCAGGGTTGAATGACTAGTTTCCATCCCAAAGCTGTTACAAAGTAAATTCTCAATAACTATACGTTGTGTTGGGTTTGGTTCCCCTTCTTAGACCGCACTATCTAATGGAAGTCACTTCCATATTTCTAGATTTTTTTCTCTCCTTTCAAGTTATTTTTTAATAGTAATAGAAACAGCTATCAGTTTAAGCTACCTTAACATCAAGGTAAAACATTGGTGGCTGTAAAGAGCCTGTTTTCTTTCTGTGTTAACAGTGCAGATGCTCCTTCTGCTCCTGCTGTTTGAGCAGCAGCTGAGCCATGTAGGAGAAAGAACTGCTGTCCAGGAGTTCCAGGCAGAGCCTGCAGCAACACAGTTCTTGAACATCCAATGACATTAACCTTGACATGGCTCAAATGATAATGAAACTGGTCTCTGGTGCATCTTTACGTCCTCTGTGCTGTCATCCCAGGATAAATAATGTGAGCCCAGTATGATGATGTAATGTTGAGATGCTCTTCTATATTCACCATTTGTACAGCTGTCATGGCTTAACCCCTGCTGGAAACTCAGCACTAAGCACTTACTCAGCAATCCACTGTCTCCTCTCCCGCATGGAATGGGGAGGAGAACTACAAAAAGGTAAAACCTGTGGGCTGAGATGAGAACAGTTTAATAATTAAAACAAGGTGAAATATAATAATAATAAATTGCAACAAGAAGGAAAAAATTGATGGAGACACAAGAGGAAAAGTAATGGAGGATACAATTACTCAATACCTGCTGGCTCCCACCCAGCCCGTCCCTGAGCAGGGGTTGGCAGATCCCAATCAACTCCCTGTGGAGTGCAACTCCCCTCAATTTATATACTGAGCATGAGAGTCTATTTCATGGGATATCTTCTTGGCCAGTTTGGGTCAACTATTCTGGCTATGCTCCTTCCTGGTTTCTTGTGCACCTGCTTGCTGTCAGAGCATAACAATCTGAAAAGTCCTTGATTTAGAGCAAGCACTGCTGAGTAAAAACCAAAACATCACTATGTTGTCAACATTACTCTCGCACTAAATTAAAAACACAGCTCTATACCAGCTACATGAAAGAAAATTAACTCTGGCCCAGCCAAAAATAGGATAACAGATGACCTAAAATTGCAGAACTTTATCAGCTATTTTCAATTTAAAAATATTTTTCTATCAAAATTTGTAAGTTTTTTACAAAAAMAAATAGAAATTGAAAAAAGTTTAATCACTTCCCTTTCAATGTGGAGAACAGCTAGACACATACTTTTTTTATCTCCATCGACACCTGCTATGTGGATTTTTTCACAGCAAAGGCACTACTATTCACATCAGTAATTAGTTTTCTTGAGAACCTGTGAATCTACCTTTGAACAGACTCAACATTTATCATAAAAAGATAATGATGACAAAAAGTGGRTACTTTTTTTAGATGGTCTGTGTTTCTGTAGCTTCTGTGGTGTTTCATACTTAAGAAGCAAACTCRTAATCCAATGCCTGTGACTCAAAGCATTGTGGACTTTGAAATACTCCTCAGTTTCAATTTACTTTTCTGTGCCTGTTAGTCTACTAAAGATTTTGTGCAATGCCGACCCTCCTCTCTTTTGTTCTTGTACATTGCAGCATTTGTGCATCCAGTTAGTATCAGTTGTTCAGAAGCTCTGGAAAATATTATCATTATGGCAGTGACTTTTAGGAAGTTCTGAAGAGAGCCAATTAATTTGAATTGCTGCAATTCTGTTTAACTACTTGGGGTTAYGACTATTCATATTAGCAAATGATTGTATTTCCATTGTGCCTAAGGAATGAATATGTATTTGATTGCATTTCCCTACAGTCTTGTGTTCAGCTTTATTACATTTGCCTGGAAGAAATGTCAATTTTTTCTTTACCTGTACAACTAATAATAGCAGTAGTCCATCTCTTCTACATTTTCTGCTTGTTCAGCAGCTGTTTTGTTTCATAGTTTGATCTCAGCATCTGATGCCACTCATCCATTAATTCATTCATTAAAAACCTCAGAATATAGCAATGAGTAATAATAAAAATACTTGTTCTCTCTACCATCCATTTTGATGTTAGTTTTCTGGAAGGCATTCCAAGCTTACAGAAGCAGCAAGAAATATCAACAAAGGCAGATATCCTAAGAGATATGAAATAGAAGTGGATCCTTTTCTTTGTTTGTGCAAAAATTAAAAAAAAAAAAAGATAAAAGAAAAAGAGAAAAAAAAAGAGAACTTGAAGGCTACACCTAAGGGAAAAAATAGAGACTGAGACTGTAATTATGAACACAAATTTCATGTAATTTTTTCTTACATTTTAGTTTCTGCAGGCATGATCTCACAGACAACACAATCCCTCTTTGCTAAACTGCATGTGCTTTCTGGATTTGTTCTAACAACTTACATATTTTTTTTCTTWTATGTAATGTATTTAATAAGACCATGCCACAGTCAAAGAAAAAGATGGAAAAAGAATAAAAGAATTTTTTGTTTTCTTTTCTGAAGTCTGATGCACTTCCCTAGACTTTGTACTCTTTAGCCAGAGAGAAGGACTGGACAAGAGGTAAAAGATTGTGTGAGAATATGAGAATCTGACAGTAGTCTGAAAAAGAGCATGTCTTATATAGAAAGGCAGATAACCAAACAGAAAATACAATTTAGGATCTACAGATTGCTATTTTACATGTTCCTTAAAAATCTGTCATCTTTAAAAATTCATCTTCCATTACTATCAATCCAAGTATTCCATAACTATATATGATGCAGGGAGCAATATATGAGGTAAAAGGCTTCATGATTCCTAAAGTTTAAAGGCTGTTACATGTTCAGTGGCAACAAGCAAAGCCAATTTGAGTTTTTTTCCAGTTAGATCTCCTATTGCTTTGGCTCTCTCCATTCCTATGGCACTCCAAGGGACCACATGGTCTTGCTTTGTTTTAAAAATTTTGATCTAGAATCTCAGGTAAATCTGCTTCTAGAGGAGAAAATGTACTAGACTATTCCCTCATAATTCTAAAATAGAATGCTGATACTGTATATCTCTAGGGATCCTGCTTTACATTTTCTTTTTAAATTAGAATGAAGATTGAAAAGTATATCATACTCATAAGACGGAGCTCATTCATGCACGTCAAACTACAACATCTCTGGCTGTTAAAGGCCCAAATCTTTTTTCTAATGCCCATGCAAATCATCAACTTCACTGAGGTTACAGTGACATAACTGAGACCACAATTTGACCTGCTGTGGAAGGAGGTTACAGCAGAAGGCAATTAACAACAATCTATATTAGTACATATTGTCCCACAATGTGTCTCTCAYTGGCACTTTAATCAACCGGGGGTTTATGACAGATTTCTATATGGTATTTTTYAACAATCTAAGGAGTAAACTATTGGTAATTGCAGTTGAGTTATTCTTATTTACAGAAGCTGCACTTAGAGATTCAAGGGAAGAGGATCTTTTTTTTTAAAGACTTGCAGTTATTGACTGTGTTGATTAACTCCATGCTTGCTGGTTTTTTCCAAGAAACAGAGAAATGTTTTTAACAGAGCTATGATGAAAATAATCACTGCATTCTTTTGCCACTAATGATGTAGTGATATAGCGATCTAAGCTTTCTGGTTATGGTTAAAAAAATACGTGCCATACTTTTGAGTTGTCTTTCTACATTTGTATGTGGATATTATGGTTCTCTGCCGTTTCATAGAAATCTAAGTTAATTGTAATGAGTTATGGCTTGATATTATAAAATATTCTGATTTAATTCTTGTTGAATATACTAGAAGAAACACTACTGGATTTAGAAGATATTTTAATAAGGGAATAGAGATAATTGATATTTTCTATTGGTTTTGGACAGTCCTTATTCATTACTTAATGACCATATGTTTAATGGATTTTGAGTTTTGAGCATTTCTTCCTGCCAATAGAATTCAGATTTTCTGAGAATATGATGTATGCAAGTGCAACCAGGATAACTGTTGAATTACAAAAATTTTTCATTGCTCTTCCTCTCTTTGTTAGTAAAAGAAGTCAATGAAACACATAACTTCTATTTCTCTGGAGTTTAGAGTAGTCTTTCAGCAAATCTATGCTTATTATTTAAGCTAAAATTAAAATAGTGGTGATAGTTTCATTGCACTTGTAGAATTTTGGTTCTTTTATAGGCTTCTTCTCAAGGATTGAAATACACATGTAATACTGAATTAATTACAAATTAATACTGCATTTCAAAAGATTTATATCAGAAATTAACTATCCTTTTCAGCTCAGCAAATGAAATGAGATTTCTTATTTTAAAATAATATTTCAACTGAAACTGATTATCATTTCAGAATCTAAATCAAAATATCAAGGAGCCTGAAAAAACTTGCTTGGTTTTGGTGGAGGTTTTTGGGAAGGGAGCATGTGCTTTGGGGTTTTTTTCCTCGATTACATCACTATAATCAAGTAAGCCTCTGCCAGTTTCATTTTAATTACTTATTTGCATCCAGGTTTTGGAATGTGTGCTTGAGGCAGAGCTTATGTCTCCTTGGAAGACAAACATTCACTGATTTGGGGGTTGTTGCAATTTAAACAGTTAAATAGTTTAAATTTAAAAAGTTTCTTGGATCCTTCTCAGTAAAGATCCCTTAATTGTGGAAGGATGCCTGTGTTTTTTGAGTTGTATATGTAAGTGTCAGATGGGATTTCCTAAAATGTGATAAAGCTGAGCTCGTCAGGTTTAAGAATGTGGTTTCTTTATTTAGCTGTCTAAGGAAACCCTCTCAAAACCAAACAAAAGCAAAATCCTAAGCACATGTAAACTCTATTTTGTAAAGAGTGTATTTAATTTGGTAGAGTTATGGTAATTTCAGATTTCAATCATGTATCTGTCCCTCTATGTATAAATTAATTGATTTTTGTGCTTCTGAAAATTCTGTCTTTGATGCTTAGGCCTTATTTTGATTCTCTGTTGGTGATGTTTAATGAAGCACTGTGGGCCAAAAAATAAATAAGCAGAATTTTATTTTATCTATTTGTCCTCATTTCAGTATATAGTACGTTTGACTAGTCATGTTTAAAGTACTGAGTAAGTAATTAAGTCTCTCTGTTTACCTGTTAAAGGTCCATATGACATCCATATTCTAGCTAAACGTAGCTTGTAATGTCATTGTTTCCTGCAATAGTTGCTGTGGCATATGTTAGCTATTTAGTCCAAAGTACCCAAGGAAAGTGAGCTRAGAAAAGAGTGGGCAAAAAATTCTAGTGTCTTTGTAGGTTAACATACAAACTCAACAACACCTGAAATGAGCAGACACTCCTTTGGACAAAGATGTTCTGACCTTTCTTTACAAAACACTTGAGTTTTTGTGACTTATTGAAAACTACTGATTACCTTCACAGTTTTTTCATGGAACAAAATAGTGAAATTAAGCAAAATTACAGCCAAAAAGATTATAGGATATAGCATCCAATGTTTTTATTGCTCAGTGACTGTTTTCATAACACTTGACCCGAGAAAAACTTGTAAACCAGTTTTAGTTAGAGAGTTCACATTGTCACTGGTGCAGTAGACAAAAGAATCCTTTATATCTCACAGTAAAGGAAGTTACTCATTTCAGAGCATTTATAACTTCCACCTCTTTTCCTGAGGAGAATGAAAATTAAGTACTGAACATGGTTTTCATTTTCAAATGAAAACTTCTTGTGAATTTGTTTTACTAACTGTGTATTGGTATGTCTACAAATGGAGATACCAAAGAATCTGGAAGATAGTCACACAACGTATAGTTATGCATGTGGAACATACAAATTTCACTTTGTTTGACACATTTTTTCTATTTAGGATATAGTTTCTATACTAGTTGTCTATGCCTTTATGCTAACAAATTTTCAACTAATTTTATTTCCAGAATAGGGAGAACATRCTCTTAGCACATCTGCAGATGATGACACATTCTGTGTATTATATCTAAATAGAAAAATTTGTGTACGTCCAAAGGGAATCCCCCTCAAAAGCTCAGAAGCATTTCGGCAACAAATACTGACAACTTCAGATCCTCATCCCAGCCTTCCAAATCAAACAAGGGACTTGATCTTAACAACATGTTAGAGTTTAATATATTAAGGCCAAAATAAAATTAGAGTTTACAGTGAGTTTGCATCATATTTATGCAATTTATTGCTACACAGTGTTCAGACTTTGGACCAAAGTCTGCTGAAAGTAATGGAAATATTTCTTTCAGAGCATTCAGCATAGTAGGGTGACTTGGAAATACCTGAATTAGGAAATTCTGAGCAAGCTGACTCAAATACTGGAGCCAATTTAAGAGTCTCTTAACATACCCCAGGAGAGCTGCAGCTGCATTGCTTGTACAAGAGATCTCCATAGAGTTGGTTTGGGTATCATTACAAAATGAGGGCTGTGGAGATATAATTTTAAGTTCTGTGAAAGAATACTGTGTCAGTACAAATTATTTGGACTAGTGGAAATCTGGTAAGTTTCAGAAAATATGTAAATGTAGTGCTAAGGCAGGAAACTGCTTCCTCCACACAGCACAATCAGAGCATATTTATTTTGTTAATGTTATGTTACCATAAAATAATAAAGGAAATTAAATCAGAATTAAATTGTTCATCGTATTGCAGAACACATTGTATCTCAAGCTGTCATAGAAACTGGTTATCATTTCTTTGATCTTTAAATCATACACACAAAAATAGTTGAGGAAAGATAGAGGGATCAAAATATTTGTATGAGAAAGATTAATGAGCTGTCTAAGCTGATTGCTTTTGCAGTAACACATATTTCATTAYATTGTATGATGCATAAAATAATATTTTTTTAAAAGTTTAAATGAAAAAAATCCCTTTCTGTGTATTGATACAGATATAATGTTATGCATTCCAAGCCATGAGTTTTACTTTCTAATTATAGCAATTTTGCTAGTGGTAAAATATGCAATGTATCCTACCTATTTCAAAAGTCTATCTGTTGATGATTTTCTTCCAAGCACTTTTTCCTAGCCACTTGTCATATGATTGCATTTTACAGTATAATATGAATGTATTCATGGAGAATTCATTTGGTTCTATTCATAGTACACCCTAAACAACATAAAGGATTGCACTCTGTTTCTCTCTCCCCCTAGATAATAAGGAAAATATTTATCAGGTATCAATATCTCAGTATCTCTATTGAGCATTCAGGTCAATTGTTGGAGGTCAGTCAAACTTCACATAATAAATTTGATACACAAAATAATCCCATATATATATTTATATATATTCAGTTGAAAATAATAAAAAAAAAAGTGTTTACATGTTCTTCATTCAGTATTAAAAAAGAAATTAAAAAAAATATGCTATAGGTTTTTTTGGTTTATTTTTTTCCTACTACAATAAAAATAAAAAAATCAATCATAAAATATATTCTCTTTATGTGATAATTTTAAAAATTATAATAAAAATGAGGGTTTTTTTCCTAATCCTTATTCATATATGGGAAATAAAAACATAATTGTAAAAGATCACTTCAAATTTGAGTGTGAAACCCCAGTTTTCATAGAATCATAGAATGGTTTGGTTTGACGAGACTTGAAGATTATCTATTTCCAATCCCCCTGCCATTGGCAGAGACCCCCTTCTACTAGACCAGGATGCTCAAAGCCCCATCCAGCCTAGTCCTAAATAATTCCATGAGTGGGGCAACCACACATTCTCTGGACAATCTGTTCTAGTACCACATCACACTCACACAAAAAAATTATTTTTAATATCTAATCCAAATACACCCTTTATCAATCTGAAGCCATTGCCTCTTTTCCTATCACTTCATGTCCTTATGAAAATCCCTCTCCAACCATCTTTTGAGCCCCATTTGAATATGGGAAGGCTGCTTTAAGGTTTCCTTGGAGCCTTCTCCGTGCTCAGCAACGCCAGCTCAACTTATTTTCATAGAACAGGTGCTCTACTCTTGTGATCAGTTTAGTGGCTTTACTCTGGACTTGTTCCAGTAAGTCTAAGTTTTTCTTCTGTTAAGGGCTCCAGAGCTGCATGCAGTACTCCAAGAGTGGTCTCACAGGAGCAGAGTTGAGGGAGAGAATCAACTCCCTTGCCCTGCTGGTCACAACTCTTTTGACACAGCCCAGGATATCATTGACCTTCTGCGCTTCAGGTGCGCATTGCTGAATCATATTGAGATTTTCATCTACAGACTTTCCTAAGTCTCTCTCTGGACGGCTYATCTCAATCCATTCTCCTCACAGCCTTTATTGGTGTTGGGATTGTCCTTAAGCAGGTTTTGGATCTCACCCTTGGTCTTGTTGAATATCASAAGTTTCTCGCAGACCTTTCAAGCCTGTCAAGGTCCCTCTGGATGGCATCTCTTCCTTCCAGGGTGTCAACTGCACAACATAGCTTGATGCTGTCAGCAAACTTGCTGAGGATGCACTCAATTCCAATCTCCATGTCATCAACAAAGATGTTAAAAAAAGCTGGTACCAATACCAACCCCTGAGGGATTGCACGTATCACTGGATTCCACTTGGGCATCAAGCCATTGACCTCAGCTCTGCAAGTGCGACCATGTAGTGAATTCCTTATTCACTAATTGGTCTTTCCATCAAATTCATGTGATTACTACTGGCTTAGCCACCTCTTTGGTCAGATCTCTCCAGACACATGGATTCATCTCATTTGGTGCCTTTTGCATCTTCAGGTTCCTTAGATATTCTCAAATTTGGTTTTTACCTATAGCTGGCAGTTCATTTTCCCACTCCCTGCCTTTGCCATCTACAATGCAAGTGGTGTGGTGGAGCATTTTCCCTTGAAGACTGAGACAAGAGCATCATTGAATACCTCAGACTTCTCATTTTCTTGAGCAACCAAGTCTCCTGTTTCTTTCCAAAGAGGGCTCACATTTTCTGTAGTCTTCCATTTATTACCCATGTGCATTTAAATGTTTTTCTTGTTGCTCTTGAGGTCTCTGACGAGACTTAATTCTATCAGGGCTTTAGGTGTCCTAGCTTGATAACAGGCTGCTCAAACAATCTCTCAGTTTTCCTCCAAAGATACATGTCCTTGCTTTCATTCTCTTTAACCTTCCTTTTTTTTTTGTTTTGAGTTTGTCCAGGAGCTTCTTCTTGACACAAGACCAAGGCTTCCTGGTATTTTTGCCTAAATTTTTTGGGTGTGCAGCTTTCTAGTCTTGGAGGAGGTGATCCCTGAATAATAACTAGATTTTAGGAAGCAGATCTCTGAAGAGGCCAAGGTCTGCTCCTGAAGTCCAAAGTAGTGAGTTTTCTGTGCACCCTCCTTGCTATCCTAAGGATCTTCTCAGTTTTCTTCAAGTTAAACAGTTAGATAGCATGCTTAAATTATCTCTTTATCAGATTCATAAGAAACAAGTAAAAATTAAATATCATATGGCTAATTATGAAGAGGGCTTATGACTTTATCAGAAAGACAAAATAAAGCATATTTTGAAATACGTAAGCATGGTGATAAAAATATTATATTCTTTTTTTTTAGTATCATTACTTTTTTCTCCTCTGAGATAGCTCAAAGGAAATGGTTACACTTTGTGGCCATTTAGGCTTTTGCCACCTGCATTTTAAAGATGTTGACTAGTAAGTGTTAAGACTAACACAAATATGGTATTGATTGTGGTGCTACATTAGCTGATTAAACTAAGCACTTCACCAAGGCCTAGGAAACTTTTGTTTCATCAGACATAGCAAAACATAGACTGAAGATTTGAGAGCATAATAATGACTAAATATATTTTATTTTTTTCTGCAACTTACATGTGAGTTTATTCTCTTTTGCCTAGGCTAGTAAGATAGCAGGGAAAACATAGGTGCYTGCACAGACACTGTACACCTTTCTAGTTTTACTACTTTCCTTGTACTGTCCCATACTCCCAGCACAGTGCCCAGTGTTTCTAATCTCTACATATTTTCTTTCACAGCAAGTGTAGACACAGAGACAGCTGTTCATGACAGCTAATTTTTTGTAATTTTTGGCTTCTTAAATACCTTTTCTCTGTATGTGAATGTCAGCTCTTTTGTGACTCGACACCGTAAGAACTTTAGTATTTTTCCACCAAAGACTTCTTCTATTTTCAGAAGTTAAAAGTCTGTGTTGTAGGACACTGTTTGCTGAAACCTTAGTATGAAATTTAAGTTAAAGAATCACAGAATCATAGAATGGTTTGGGTTGGAAGGGACCTTCAATTGCCATCTACTCCAGCCCCATAGCAAAGAGCAGGGGCATCTTTGACTGGATCAGATTACTCAGAGCCACATTCAACATAGCCTGGAACGGAACGTTTCCAGGGATGGGGTGTCTATCAGCTCTCAAAAAATTACTCTTTATACTGAGGTTGCCTACAGATTTAGTTCAGCACCTATTCAGTCCATTATACTCATATCTAGATTAAGGTTAAGAAAACCAAAATGATGTGAGTGAAATCTGTGTTGCTTCAGTAGTTCAATTTGAAAAGAAAATTGTTCAGAAGCTGGAAGTGATATTTCAGGTATCAGAAGTGTTTCTCCTGTTCCATCTCTAACTTCCRGGAAAACTTTGTCAACAGTTTTTGCATTAAAATGCAAAGAAAATTAAGAAAATCTTTGCCAATTTCTTCACTTGGATAATATTATCTGCTCTTTAGAATGAAGTTAAGCATTCAAAAATGAAAGTAATAAAGGAATAATTAAAGGTTCTTATGCAATGATTGCAGAAAACTGTAAGTGTTGAAAAGATTACATGTATTCCTAGCACATACTGGTAATATCGTTGCCGTGTAAATAAATGAAATTGAATTGCTGGCTTGTCTATAAATTAAGAAAGTAAGTGAGTTGATATTTAAATAATAGCACTTTGGTGCTGGTAATCTAATTTGTTATTGTGGAAGTGTAACTAATAGTAAAGGAATAAAAAAACTTTTTATGCAGAAATGTGTAATGACACACACTTTGCTTGAGACCAACTAAATTTTTGCTCCTCTTCCCAAAGCCAYACCAGCAGTCTCTCTGTTTTACCCTCATACATGATAACAGTTGCTGCCATATTATTGAGATGTTTGAGAAAAGTCAATTTAACTCTACTTTTAACTGTCCTCTAGCTGTTCTTTTCTTTTTACCAACCACTTCTTCTGTCACTTCTTCCAGAAGTCAGAAGAGGAACAGTGTCTTCTGGTTTTTTTGTCGGCTCATTTTACAAGTTGGTCACTTGCATTAAATGAATTTATAGGTATTTTTTCCCCACTGTAATCAGCTGGGATCTTGCCCAATGTCTCATTCAACGCTGACTGACTGGACCACTCTACCTGAAAATCAAGATCATTATATAAATCTGTGTGTGTGATTTTTTTTTGAGGTTTTTTGTTTATTTGTTTCCTGGGTGTTTTTTGTTCTTTAATTTGTTTTGTATAAGGTTTATTGGGGTTTTTGTGGGGGTATTAAATTTTAAATTATTTGAAAACTTCATCTGTTTTCTGTAATTTCGCCTTGTTTTTAGAAGGATGGGTACTGAGGGAATGAAGCAAAACTAAAGGGCATAAATTTTTAATCAAAAATGAAGTCAAAACACGGTTAATTAAAAAATAGGAAGGTAAATATAAAGCATAGATGTAATCACACTCTGCTTTCTGAAGCATTGCATTGATCAAAATGTCCCCAAACTTTTGGAATGCAAAAGCCAATAATGATATAAGCGAGAACAGTTTCATTTTCATATGGGTAATTCCACCCGTTCAGGTCAGTCTGTCTCTCTTGGGCTCTACTCTAGTGCATCAGTATGTTTATGATGTTCTAATGCCTATTTTGTAGGAGTTGTAAGGTTCAGATGCCATACTCCTGAGAGGCTGAAGTGATTTTGTATCAGTATTTTCTTGAAACATGATGTGTTGAAGCACAGGTTGCTTGAATCTATCTCTGGACTACTTTGTAGACATTTTCTGCGTTATTTTAAGCCATGCTTTCTATTCTGCAAAGTGCAATGGTATACTTTTTACTATTTTAAGGAAAACTTAAGAAGTCTTACACTCCACAGAATATGTAAAAAAATGAAGGTTTGAGCAGAACATTTKACTCAGGTGTGAAAAAAAACATAAACGAAGAGTTGGAAATACACTATGAGAGTAAGAAATCTGCTTTAAAAAAGTCACTTAGGGTCAGAATTTTCTGTTCATATTTTATGATACTAATTTATTATCATTAACTGATTATTGGAATGTTTCGATAATCATTATAAATGCCAATTCTCCTAAATAAATTCAGTGTGTTGGTTTGGTCTACATTACACCTCTAGATAACACCTCTGTTATCCATTTTTGATGTCAGTGAATGTAACTCAATATGTAAATATCCTGCTTTAGAAAGTGACATTCCAGCCACAATCAAGTAGGCATCTTTGCTTTCCTWATCCATCCTTCACATGTCACATGACCAGTATCTCAAAACCCCAAACTGGAGGCRTTATGTAACTGGGCCCTCATCTCCTTTCATGCTTTATTGTTGTTGGCCTTTCTTTTCAAGGCTTAATTCCAGTGTGTCAAATCATTTAATCTACTCCTAAAGTTAAAATAAAATTAAGGGTCTTTTAGTGCCTTTATTTACTAACAGGCTTTCTTTCTTTGGTTTTGTTTGTTTTAATTTTGGTGCATGTAGGGGAGTTTCTTTCTGCTGTCAGCAATATGGATCCTTTGGTCCTTGTGAAAATTTTTCTATTCTTCTTCTCACAGTCATACGTAAGAACCTTTAGGTTCAGTCAGTGCAGATTGTGAATTACAATGCATTAGCTGCATKTCTTTAAGAAAAGCAAACATTTGGAACAGTTGCCAGAAACCAAAGACATAAGCGACTCTAATCTTAGTTTGTCTYCACTAGCAATTCCTCTTAATGGGTGGATTCTGGCTGATTTAAACAAAATTTGACAGCCAGAAGTTTAAAAAATATGAAATTTTGCTTGTGCATCTAATAAGTCAGTATGTACACAGCCCTGSATTACCTGCAGAGCAGTCAGCATCCTGCCTGAGTAGAAGCCACATTACTTGTATGGTTAGAGTACGGAGGGGAATTGGAAGTAGAATGGACAACACAAAATGTATGAAACAAAGCTCAGATAATTTAACAGSGAATACAGGTGTTGGGAAAATAATAGTTGTGATAGAGCAACTGGGGAATAAGAGGTTCAGGATGACATAGTGAGACAACAAATTTTGTATTGTATTTTCTTTCCACAGTCTATATATTGTCTAATACTTTTAATGTGGATTAATCTGTGTATGATTATACTATTACTGCTCCAACTCAGAGCTGCTGGATAGGCAATCATTTCTTGGCAATGATTCACCAAATGTTGAKTTGGTAGTTGCTAGATAAAAATGGTATCAATAAGAAGGAAAATTCTGTGGAGATAAAGGAACATTTATGTAGTGAAAAATGAGACCATGTCTCTCCTTAAAACGCAGAAGATGTGAAATAAGTAAATTCACCCCCTTGTGCTGAATTTTTAGGTACCTTGTTATTAGAAAAAACAAAAAAAAACCCCCAAACAAACAAACAAAAACAAAAAGAAAAACAAAAAAAACCCACCCCAGTAATTTTCTGGATTCTTCAGAATTGAGACTGAACATTTATCCTGGTCAAGAATACTAGGATAAGTAGCAAAACACCCACTGGCACTACTTGATAAAAAATGATCACACTGCAACAAACCCCATGCATTTTCTTTTGTCTCACATGGTGAAAGCAGAGGAAGGGCTGTAAATGGGAAAGTAGGAGTGAATTGCTCTGCTTCTTGAAGTAATCCATCTTGATATCTGCTAGGAAGTGCATGAGAAGATGCTGATGACATCAAGCCTAGAATGGACATTGACACACTGATGTAGGGATGTCTGATCACTCTATCTCAGCCATCCTCCTTCTAACCAAGGGATGAATCTCATTTACTCTTTTCCCTGCTCCTTTTCATACAAACTGGTTTAACACATGTGTCATGGTCGAATTATGTAGACTTCCTTTCCTGGTTTAGCTACAATAATCAAGCTCAGGGCTGTAGATATCTCCAGAGAGCCCCAATTATGTTATGTTCTTACTTTATTTTCTCCTGTCCTGTTTCCTTATGCCTCATTTCATCGGCYTCATACCTCCCTTTCTCTGTCTAAATTAACTCCTATATAAACAACCTGCCCCTAATTACATTTTCCCAGATTCACTGCTTTCATCCAAAATCTACTTAGGCAATCTTGGCTTTATATGTTGTTACTGACAGTGAATGCTAATACTGATAATAACTCACTGCTGCCAGTTATTATAATTCTACCACCCCCCTAGTCCCAGCTATCTGTAAAGTAACTTCCCTTTACTCACCTATGACACYCAGCTTTTCATCATGATTATTAACCTCTGTCAGCGTGGTTGTGTGCCATGTCCATCCCAGTTTCTTGTGGCATGTCTCCAGCCGCTCCTCATATTCTGCTCTGCAGAACAACCTTAAGCCAGGGGTAAGTCAGAAACGGAGCCATTTCCCTTTAGACCTATCAGTGTAATTTAAGACACTTAAATTTCTTTTGAGAGGCCTTATGTTCCCTTCACAATTTGTCTCTGTACAGTGAAAGACAGCAATTTGCAAAGGCAGCTAGGAAATTTTACTCTGCTATCCATGAAGTTATAAAGCCATGAAATTCTACAATATTACAWGAAGAAAAGAGAGAAGAGCTTTTTATAGAAAAAAACATATAGATATTAAATCAAATAGTTCAAGATATGAATTTAAAATATGCTGATAAAATTTCCAATACTTGCTAAATTAACTGATTAGCTAGTGATGAATATGTCTAATAGGCTCATATGTGAGCAATATTATGTTTAAATCCTGAGTCCAAAACCTCTAAAAAATTATCTGAAAAGGAGGTTTGCTATTTGCTGCATGACAAACAAGTCTTCCCSGCCCTTCTGCAAATTTTGTCCAGAAATACCATCACAAAAACAATTTTGCTTCCAAGAAATATGAAAAGTTTCTGGTTTTATAGTGAAATCCAAAATTTCACTAGAAAAGTGTAATTTTTACAAATTCCTGTCTAACCTGCTCAGCCATGACCATACATGAAACAACTATTTATCTGTCTTTAGTGTCTACTTTGAGGAATATAGCTGCAAAATCAGCAAGAAAAATTAAGTAAAAATATTATCTTTTGGTGGCCTTCACAATTACGTAACTTTTAATCAGAAATCAAAAAAATTTGCTTTTACTATGGAATCTTGATTATGAATCCACAACATCACAATGTTAATTTCAATTAAATTTTGGCAAAAATCATGGCTCTTTATTCTTACCTTTGACTCACTTTAGTTCTTCTAATTTTTTTTTTGCTGTCACAGACAGGCACACAGAATGGAATGAATGCCAACATAAATTTTTTCAAAAACTTTTTCAATTTTTAAAGTATTTGGGGTCTAAATATTTTTTTCATATGTCTACACAAAGAAGTCTTGAACCTTCTAAAAGTTGTAGGTGCATTTTTGCTGTAACTACTTTGTGCCACTAAAACTGCAGGAAATTCATTAGTGAAATGCTGCTGTCATTGTAATAATTTTTATAACATGAGGCTTAAAATAAACAAAGCAGAAATACCACATATCATAAAAATTACAAGTAGATATTTCTTGGCATAAAATCTTCTGAAACACTGCATATATTCAGCTGAAATCTGTTGTTGTCCTAAGTATACTCCTTTGTTAAAATTATACTTCTAACCCCTTTGGCTACTGACAGCCTATTATTTTTCATATGTGCCATCTTTATCCAAGAAAGTGAATGAACAACTAATTATATCCTTTGCAAATGAGTGTAGCACAATAGCTTTTGTTCACCAAAACTCTTAAGGCTACTCATCTTGAATGCAGAATTCACTATGATTTTTTGTTGTTGTTTTTAACGTACAGCCACTTTAGTGGCATGTGAAGTTTGGCATTTGAAGTTAATTGTATACTTTGCTTTGGAGGCTGTAAATCCAGTCAGTCTGCCTAGCTACACTGCATTTTATTTAGCCCTTAATTGATCATTTTGCAGAAGGTTTTTGTGTGTAGTTTTTGTGTGATTGACATTGGCACTATTATTTTTAAAGGTTGCCCCCACAGTTTCAGTAAAGGCTATGGTGGTAAGCAATAAAAATGAAGGTCAGTAAAATAGGTCTATTAACAAAAGCATAATGTTTGAGGGCAATGTGCTATACCTGAAAACTTTACAAAATTAACTGCATATAAAACCTTCTCTAACTCATTTGTCTGTGTTACTGAGAAATCAAAAGTAAATTACTTATGCAGAAAAGCAGATATTTGAGCTGAAAGTGGAATATAGGCATGAGTGGTATGGAAAAAATAATGGAAAAACAGAGCTGAAATAGAAAGCATATACAGTCTTATATCTTCAACAGATATAAGAATTTCAGATATTTTACTGGTCAGTCCATTTATYAGTGTATGTATTTTAAGCTGGCAGGTATCAGTAGAGACAGCTGAAAAATTTAAGCTTTAGCATCTTTGGTAATGATGAAGCATATTGTACTCTCAGGAATTCTGCTAATGTTACAAAATGAGAGGAATGGCAGGTACACAAGAGAGCTGCCATTTAGAGGGACCTCATCGCTCTGGAGAAAAGGACTGACAGGAACCTTGAGGAGTTCAACAAGGGGAAGTGCAAAGTCATCCACATGTGTCTGTGTACACAATTACTTCATCTACCAGTAGAGGTAGGGGGATACTCACTAGTTCCTGACAGACAGCAAGTTGTGGCATCTCCATCCCTAGAGATATAAAAAAAAAAAGTTTCACTGTGGCCCTGAGCAACAGACCTTCAGAGGTCCCTTCAGTCTCAGCCATTCTGTGACTCCATGAATCCCAGATATTACAATTATGGAGCCTGTCTGCTGTTCCTTGTGCACTCTCCTAAGACACTCAGATTCCTGCGTTCTACCTAAAGGATTCAGAAAGAGTGTGTATCATTTTCTGTTCATCTTTACATAATCAATGTGAGTCTAAAACTAATTTTTTCTTAAATGAGAAACTCCAGGTGGCTTTTCTCATCTCTCTTTTCTCTTTTAACAGTGGCAAGAAATTGCCACTGTTAAAGTATATCTAGGTACTTCATTGRGACACTGCCATAAGGATTAGCCCTACCGAGCATGATTTATGAACACATACACAGCTTTTTGCCTTTAGCCAGGAAAAGACATCTAATAATTTGTATTATTATTTTGCAGCTCTAAATTTTAATGTAYAATTAGTGTTTCCTTTGTAATTTCAAAAGTGATTTTCATTGGCTTTCCTATCATCAATCTGCACTCAGGCTTGCACTGAGAAAATTGTGAATCTATCACTTYATTATAGGTCTGAGAAGATAACGTCTGCTGACATTTTGACAAGTTGCTTGCATACAAATGGCTGAAATACTACTAGCGACCTTTGTAGTTTGTATCATCCCTGGTTTATTTATTTTTWCCAGTAAAACTGATTTTCAATACATATTGAACTCTTTCATTTCATRTCCCTGTGAGACAGGAATACATGAAGGCATTTGTCCAGTTTCCTTCATAAATCAAGGAGTTTATCATCCCTAAAAGCATTGGGCCAAAACATGTCAAAAGTTGTGYTGAAACTCAGGTTAATAGTGTGCTGAAAATGACCTTTTACATAAAATATAGAGAAAAGTATTTTTCTCTACAAAAAGAGAAAAAACTAAAAGCTATCTTTTAAATATTTTCAATGAAAATAAAACTCCATTGTGATATGTATCCTCATGATAAATCTACTGCAGGGATTTGTATATCCCTCTTTAAAATGTATGAAATACTAACCTTGATCATAAAGGCCAAAATACCAGAATATACAGCCTGTTGAAAAAATCCAGTATTTTTAAGTTTTCTTAACTGTACTGTGCAACTTCAGTTGGTGTGAAAGAGAACCCATGTGCCAAACTTATCAACTGAAAGATCTATTTATCTGCTCAGTTCTCTGATTTAATGAAAATGAATAAAATTATAGGTAAAACTAAAAGGACTTCCAAAGCAGTCCTTTCAATTGATTGTCTTTATTTTATACATATAAATAAAATATAATATCTCCTTCACATATTTCTTGTAGGTCTTAACTAATCCGTCCCATTTTAGATGAACTCCATCTTAATAGGCTTTGCCTTTTCAAAGAGTAAAACAGAAGTATAGAATAATCAAATTCACATTGAGAGATTTAGAMTGCTGCTTTATTCCTTCATTAAATGTATTTCACACTGGTCTCCCAAAACCTGTACAGACTCATATATTCTAATTCACAAGAGAAGTCAGTCTAGAAAGTAAATAAATTCTTGTCAAGGTCCAGTTATCATAAGTAGAAGAGAATATATAKAGAGAGTGCACAGAGGCATTGCAATTGTTTTAAGATTGCAGGGTGTAACCTTTTAATAGAAGTGTTTTAATATTTTAAAGATCATAAGGAGTGTTCAAATTGAAAAAAAAACCAAAAGCAAAAACTCCCCAAAACCCCCACAACAGTATCTATAAAGAAAAAGGACAGGGCATCCAATTTAATTCATACTATTCCTCCAAAAATAATAAAAAAAATGYGATTTAGTTGCTATATTTTTGAATAAAAATACATTGAAAAAAATAATGCCATTGCATCTTTGGCACTAGGTATTGCTATTGATTGTAYACACTAATGGACTTCTGAAATAATGAGTAGTAACTAAATCAGGTCTTTTATCATCTGTAGAGATGGCAATAGTTTAGAAAGAAACTGAAAGAGGTGAGAAGATAGTGATGACTGATTTACTAAGAAAAATGATATTAAAACATTTGCAGTTGTGGGTAACTAAAGGATAATTTATTCTAACCACATTTACCAGAAAGAGTTGCTCAGCTGAGGTTTGCCTAGAAAAAAGTTTCATGGGTTGGTTCAAAAATAGGTGGTAGTGTGAAATTCATCACATTGCAGTGTTGGAAGTAATTCAGCTTAAGGGGCTGTGCAGGAGAAGCAAATAGAATTTAAGATACAGAGAAGTTATGCTAGGTTTAGACATTTATTATGGCCTGCCATTCCATTCCATTTTCACTGAAGRTAGATGTGGAAAATATTTCTGACCTGCAATGTTTGGGAAAGAGGAAGGAATTTATTAAACAAGAGAGAAAGAATACAAGGAGGAAAGATAAGACACAGTTAAGGGAGCAAAAACAAACTTGCCAAATCTCTTTCAGATGTATGTTGTGATATATGAGTTTCTGTTAGAACTTTTATGATCATATGACTAATCTGGAAGGCATTAGCAGCTAGTCACCAGCCTTCTGCTAAATGTTCCACTTAGCACTTCAGCATTCTCTTTCCCCCAACCTGAGTATGACATAAAATCTAAATGTTATTGAAGAATTAGAAAAAAAACAGTTAACAGACATAGAAGTAAAACTAAAGATTAGGGAATAGGTAAAATTATTTCTTAATTCTTCATGCAGTTAACACTCATGGATGACGAAAAMCCAAACAGAATACTTAAGACATTTATTTGACATTAAAAAGACAATTTAATTTGGYGTCTTTTTTTCCTATGAAAGATGTGTTATACAATGTATGTGTTCAGATAGTTAATAAATTTTGGTGGAAAAAAAATTTGAAGAAAGTATCAGTTTCAGTTTCCACATCACAGTAATAGTAGTTACTATTATTGTACATAGCAATAGCAATAATATATTTTATCTCAAATGAACAATTTATATTACACAATTTTAGCAGTCTCTGTGTCAATTGTTCTTTAATTGAACAATGACTAACCGGCTTCTCTTTTTAATGTGAGACTTTCAAAGAGAATCATGATTGTCAACCAAGGCAGGATCATGATGACTCCACTTTTCACCCCGTTTTGTGCAGATTTGTATTCTTCAGATCCTCTGAATAGCAAAGGAAATGTATCAAAGAAGAGAAAGACTTCAATACACTGATGTCTTCACAACACAGGACTACCATTCCTCTCAATTCCTCCAAAACTGGACTAAAAATGAGGACAAAACCCCCAGAATACCCAATTTGTTGACACCACTGTGGCATTAAATTCAGGTTTTAAAAAGGAAAAAAAATCACTGTAAAGGGGAARGACTAGAAAGTAAATCTTATCAGGATCATTAACACAATCAGTTTTCCTCAATCTTAATTTTTTTTCTCCTCTATATAGATTAGAGCTATAAATAGGCACAATTCACCAGTAAGCATCCAGAGCTATGTCTGCCCTGAAATTGAAAGTTCACTAATAATCAGCCACATTGCCTATATAAATATCTGGAAAGTGAATGTGTAAACATAAAAAATGTTTAATTTCATATTAGCACACCCTTAGAAAACAAAATGGACCTTTGTGCAAGAGATGACCAACAGAGAAATATGAATGGTGAACTCCTGACAAGCCTTCTACCAATGAAGATATGTCTGGAAATATGTATTGCTACTGGACACTCCTAATGTTCTGCAAAAGGGAAGCACCTCTGGCCTGTTCTAGCAAAGACATGTTTCATTTAGTTGTACTCTTACATTTACCTGACTGTAAGAGAAGCGAAAAAGGGCGGAAATAGGCAGTACTCCAAGCTCTTTAAAAAATGTATGGATTTTTATTTAAGAAATGTACAGTTCTACTTAAACTAAAGAAAAAAACCCCTATTTTTTATTCATTTATTGTGTTTGGATAACATGATAACTATTATGAAAGGACATCTTAGAGATTGAATCACTTATTGTTAATTTAAAAAAAATTCTTAAGTTCTTTTTTTCYCAAATTATGTTCTTTTTGCTTTTTAAACATATGTTGACTAAATTCCAGTTAAATAAAGGTTTTGCTTTTTTCAATACTTATAATTCAGATGTAATTCTTTTCAATGTTGGAGGACTGTTGTCAAGAGAGGACTTTGTTGAAATTTTGTAACGTTGTTCTGTCTAAAGACTAACAAGAGGAGGAACTTAATTTTGCTCMGAAGTTGTAGAACATAGGATCTGAATTTTCTTTCTCTGCACATTTTTTTTCTTAGCTGAGTCTGTTTGCATTCATATTGATTTTGTTCAAATGCTGAATGAGAGGTGCTTCACACAGCAGGCCAAACGCAGATGGTATAGTATTTTGTCATGGAAATTTTGAAACTGATGTCTATAATAGTCTGTCTAGAGGTTATATACTCCCACATCAAACCCACTAAAGAGAGTTTTGTGCCAGCTATAGGTCACCTTCAATAGCCTCAGCCCCTTTAGAACTTTGGTACACAACGACAGCGATTTTACCTCAAAATGGGCCCTCTGCCCACGCAGAGAGTGCAGTTGTACTTTCCCTCAAGTGCACATAATATTCTTGAACCTTATCCTGAGTTTTTGAATAGCAGATCAATTCCTGCAGAAAGCATGTTCATACATGGTAGTGTTTCCCATGGGATTTAATTCACTTTGTCACTATTAATCTGAGACAGCTGGTCTATACAGGTGATACTTTTCCTTCTAAACCCCTTGTGAGCAGATAGATGTAAGAACATATAAAAATTTGAGAAAGGGCCTGGAACAATATTTAAGAACCAGTCATCTAGTATGTCCCAACATTTCAATTGACACAGAACTTAATGTTCTACAGAAATAGGGTATTGATTGTCAAAAGTAAGTTACTGTAATGAAAGTACATTTTACTACAATGAACTCACCAGAAATATGATATGCTTAAAAGATTGCCTACATTTGTACTTTCATATAAAGGAGGAAGGATTAATAAATATATAATATTCTTTCTCACCTCTTTTAATGGTGYTTTTAACTGATTGTGTATGCAGTGTTATTTTAATTATCCCCATTCCTTAATATTCCACAGATCTTTGCAATTTTCCTCTTAAAAAAAAAGAACTTTACATTTATGTTCATCCTACAATTTAAAACTTATACTGAATTGAATTTTAAACCTTACTGTATATTACAGACAGAAAAGAAATACTTTTTTATGGAAGAATATAAGACATGGAAGACATTTTTCAAACAATTCTACTTGATGACAAAATAATAGATATAATGAACAGCAGGGAATGAAAGAGAAGCTTGTGGTTTAGAGCAATATAATTATGTAAATTATCAATTGAGTTATACATACTTGCTACTCTTTCATTTGAGGTTGTTTCATTTTTTTATTATGTGTATAAAGAATAAAAAATTATTTAAAAAAATTAATTGCAAGAAGCTCAATTAGAAATCAGTTGGGAGAAACCTTTGTACAAGTTTAAAGACATATGGATCTGTCTTTTCTCACAGATACTCAAGAAGAAGTTGAGTTGTCCTGCAGCCTGAAGAATCACAGAAAATCCTGAATTTGAAGAGATGCACAAGCATCATGAAACCTCCACTCCTGTCATTGCACAGGACACCCCAAAAGTTGCACCATGTATGTGAGAGTATTGTCCAAACTCTTCTTGAGCTCTGAAAGGCTGGTGGTTGTGATCACTTCCCTGGAGGGCAGCCTGTTCCAGTGCTCAATTAGACTTCTGAGAAGAGTTTAGAGTACACATGAATAAAAAAGTAAGTAGGACCTTAAGACACTACTGAGATAAATGGCACTGAAGGCTAACATGACTGGCAAAAGAGAAGGAAAGAGGCACAAAACAATGTAATTTAATAAACACTCCTACGGTGGCTGTACTTTATTTTCCACTGCTTTATCTGTTTTTTCCATACTTACATAGAGAGGGTTTTTCTACTCAGCAGTGTAAATTTCAGTGGCTCCAGACTGAGGGATATGCTGGGGAGAGCCAAAAGAGTATGCAAAATCACATGGGAGTAGAAGAGCACTCTGTAGAGAGYACCATATGAAATGATTGCCATCTGAGATCTGACAGCAAGGAGAAGAAAATGTTGCCAACCTGAGGGGAAAGGCCAAATGCTGAACAGGATTGCTGGAGCTCTAACCAAGTCAACAATTTGGGAACAGTTTCTTTCCTATGTTTCATCTAAGCTTCTGTACTATAACAYTTATGCAGAAGTTCTGGTTATGCACTTTATCAAATTTCCCTAACATTTCAACTATTTTAGTTTCAGCCTTTCTTTTTATGAGTCCAGTTCCTACGTTTGAGACATGAAAAAACGACTGGATTTCAGATAATGGAATTGCAATGTGCACTGCTGGGCTGTGTTTTACAGTGCTTTGTATTTGTAGCTCAGACAGAATTAATTTTCCCTAGATTTAGTTTTCTAAAARTTTTTTAATCCTACTTTCCTTATGGTCTTTCACAGATTTTCCAGGAAAATAAAGCATTTAAAATTCTCAGGTTAGGGCTCAATTATAGTAGAAACAAATGCCATTTATAAGAAGTAATAACTACTTAAATATAAAACCCCACTTGTTTAGATTTCAGTAATAGAATGTATTTCCACAAGACAATTCAAACAATCTTAGAATAATTGGTATAATATACTTTCAGACAGGGAAAGAATTTACAGAAATTAAAATTGTTAGATGTTATGAATCTTAAAATTTAGGGTGATTTTCAGAAACTTTCAAGACTGGCAATATTTATATGAGGAATATGACATAACTAATGTGTGTGTGTGTGYACTATTCTTTAGCTATAGAGTAATGATGTTAAAGCCTAGGCTTCTAAGTAAGGTGAGAGATTGGCAAGTTTGGTTTTCTTACTACCATTTTACCCTGCAAAACTAACCTATTTTGCCTAATCTTAATTCAAACAGAAATTCAGAATAAGATGTCTCGTAAGAATAAACAATGCTGATGGAATGGTAATATGCAGTAAGGAGCACAGACATACATTTCACAATTTTGTACTTGCAATTACTTTTCTCCCTAAAGCTTTGACCCCATGATGCTTGCTAAAAAATTGTTTTGTAACTGTAGAAGAACTTAAGAAAGGAAGAAAAGCAAAATAATATTTTATGATAAAACTCTAAATATTAAAATAAAATTTAAAAAATCCAGTCTTACAAACAAACAGAGTAAATTTTCAATAAAATCCTAGGCCATTTTTAGGGTTTTGATTGAAACCAACATGAAGTATAAATCTTGAAAGTCCTTTTAAAAAGAAACAAGAAAATACATTTGAATTTATTATTTATTTCAAATATTGTGTTTAAACAAAGAAGACATTCAAGTGAAAACTAAGGGCCTTCAGTAAAGGTAAAAGAAAAAACACTCAGTGGCTGTTTAGAAATACTATTAAGAGCCACAAAGTCCAATACTTGAATTTCCTCATTTTACACCATTCCTAAAATCACCTAATATTCTGCAGTATTAATTCTGACCTCAGTTCAACAGGGTTTTGATGCCTGCAACATTTGCTTTCCATTTGGATAACGTCTTTGCCATTGCCTTCATGAAGCAAGAATTTTGAGTGTCCTAAAAAGAAAAGTAGTAAGATGTGACCAGTCCAGGCCACACAGTATGAGCTACCTGGATAAGGATTACTGACAGCCTGCGGACCAAATTTTGGAATCTCCTGCCTGAGTATCAATAGCAAATGAACATTAAATGAAAAAAAAACCAAAAAAAAAACCAACCCAAAAGAAAAAAAAACCAACAAAAAACTGTTGTATGCAACTAAGAATATTTTCCACAACAGATTTACTGGAAGGTAGAAATATAACACCCTTAGCAGAGCCTCCTGTGGTACATCATGTGATGAGTTAAAAAGTTGCTCAAAACAGAGATCTTTTTTCTCCATCAGCATTGTGGATCGATCTATCCCTGCTTCCTGGATTACTTCAATAAAATCAAACACAGCTTGGTAGGCATTTTGATTTTATTACAGGATGTACRAACCAAACAATCTGAGGTCTCTTAGCCTTTCCAGCAGCTCTATCAGACAGTCTGAACCTTTCAAATGTTAGCAGAATATTTCATTAAAATCATCTAGCCTTTATGGTAAAGTTTAGATGCTGTAGACTTTTCCATATGGCATAGTAACTGTATAGATATTTAATGCATTGGCATACCCACAAATGAATGAAAAATGTAAATAAATATAAAACTACTTTTAGTAGAGCAAACAGTAGACCTGKGATTTCTATTTTGAGAATTTTCCTCTATTTTTCCCCCCCAAAATATTTTACAATAAATATTGTATACCTCTTGGAAATCAATAGATAACAAAATATTTTTAATTTCTTTTGCTCCCAAGAGTCAAACAAATTTCTACAGAATATTTGGTGCAAAATCTCCCCCAACTGATATATCCTTTATAAAACAATAACTTGAATAAGTGTTTGGGTAAACTTTGAGATAAAATGTCCCACAATTGCATTTAATGTAATTACTGCAGTTATGTTCAACATTATTAGTTTACTGGAGCAGGGACAAGGTGAGAAGCACTAACTACATTAATGTCAGTAGAAATGTGCAAGACATCCAATGCTTTTTGTTTTCTTCTGATATCTGTACCCCACTGCAGATGTTAGTGTCAACCTCGCTGAAATTATTGTAGTATTTCTTCAACTGCAGACAGACACAGAGATAGTAAAAAGACCTTTTAAATGCAGAATATTGTTTTAGTCTCACARTGATTTCAGTACTAGCAATACTTCATAAGCTAGAAGTGATAAATATTCATGTGCATTAAATATATTCATTTAGTAGAATTATTCATAGTGAGGGAAATTATGTAGTCAGTTTCTTTTGGAATCAGTGTAGTTTTAAATGAACAAAGATTGTATGACTTGGCCTGTGTATTTAGCAAGATAAATAGCCTGTGCTCAGCACCATGTCACTTTTTGGTGCTTCAGTGATACCACTTCTCTTTCCCACACACACAGACATAAAGAATGTGTTTCTTCCACTGAGGTCAACTTACTTCCATGCTTTTCTTACCAAGAAAGAAACATGATTTTAAGGGTCTACACCTGTCTCACAAATGTTCCAGCAATAGTAAGTCTGGGCCAAAAACCACTGACCTCTTCCGAGAGCCTAACTGAGTTATGGAGTTAGAATCTGCCCATTGCTTGCAATGGTTTTGACTGAAACTTCCAGAACAGCCAGGATCAGTTTCAGCAGCAGTTGGCTACGGCAGCTGGATATAACTAGGTGTACTTGAAGAAAATGTGTGGAAGTATAAAATAGGAAACATCTTACAGATGCATGCAGTCCCTGATCACTTTTCTCTGAAACCATATTCACAGAGACAGACTAATAGCTGCAGGCTTCCACGTAGTAAATTATAAAGGGTTTAAACCTTGACTTCTTTCCTTTTTTTTGTGATCAGAATTGCTATTATGTTGAAAAAAATTAGAATGTAGAATCTTTTCCTTGCGTAATAAGCATGTTGCAAGTAGTGCAGAGTCATCAAATACASCATTTTCAAGCTTTTAATACTAGAGATTGAAAGAACTGTAGCATACATAGAATTCTGAGCCAAGAAAATTAGTTTTTAAATTCCCAAACATGTGCCATTGTGAGAGACTGGTAGCAGAAGTACACTTCACATGGTCTATATATTTGCCCACTGTTGCATATTAGGGCTGTGGAATATGCATTACTTTAGAGGTACAGCTATCTAAAGTCTGTAGGAAATTTAAATTTGCTGCTATGCTGTCACGGGAAGGTTGGCAGATTGTAACTATAAAAAATGTAATTAATGTTCCCAATAGAGTTTTAAATTAGGTGCTTTCAACTCTTTAGTAACCTGGGCAGTCCATTAAAAATAATATGTGATAAATTTAATGCTGTCTGCTTGCACAATCAAAAATTCATGATTCTATTTTTAAAGACTGCTGCAGCATCTAATATTTGATATTTCTTTGCATATTTGCAATTATGAAAGTTTAATTTCAGGCAAAAATAATCGGCATGGAATTAGGGATTATATATTTTTGTGTATTCCTTGTTCTTTCTTTAATATATCTTCTAAAGAACAATGATATGACATTCCTTAAAATCACACACTGAGATTTTTTTTTCAATAATGACCCTTGACATTTTTCCTTTGAATGCTTGTGAGATTTCCTAGTGTTAACAGCAAGGAACAAGCCAGGGAGAACTACACAATGGCAAGCATTAGCAGCAGAAAGAGTGCCAGAGGGCCTGACTTGGGGTCCAATCTGTTCAGAGAAGAGACAGCAAACTGCTTTTGCCAATTTACATACCTTTGCTTTGCTCTGAGGCACAGGGCACAGAACTGCTGTCTGCTGAGAGCTGCATCATATGCATATTTGTCTCAATGTAGAAAGTTTAGAGAGTTAAACAAAACAAAACTGAAAAAAAAGTCTACCCTAGCAACAACATCAAGATCAGAAATACAAAAGACTTTACCACAGTACAATTGATGAAAGACTTGCGGTGTAACCTGACCTTTTGATGGAAAAGCCAAGACTAAAGTCAGTCTGGATTCCAAGGCACAGATAGAAAGCTCGCATGCTTTGTACATGCTTTTATTATTGTAGTTGTTGTTTTGTTAAGGCAGCTGTGGAAGCATCTTGTAGAAATTATGACAAAGATAAGAAACTATATATCTACCTTATCAAAAGGCAAAATAATCACATGTATATTTTTAAAATAGAAAGAAATTGAATAGCCTTTTTAAGCGCTCTGAGAATACAGCTTACTGTCTGTACAAAGGGAGGAGATTTTCTTCCTCTTACAATACTGTTGTGGCTTTTTTAAATCAGGAAAATGAAGGAACCTAGGAAACCATATTCAGAAATGTTTTTCTCTCTGCCTGCTGATCACKGACAACTCAGCTCCACCCAGAAGTAGAAATTTGCCTGCTGATCACTGATGACAGTAYTCCATCCAGAAGAAGAAATTATGGATGGTTTTGATGATGTTGCAAAAGCTGAGAATGAAATCTGAGAATTCAGAAATCTTCAAACATAGAGATGCAACATTTCTAAAATGCTCTGTCATGTGAATTCCAAGGTAGCCTTTCACTGATTAAATAAAGAAGCCACAATATTCAATCAAGWTATATTATTTTTCATTTTAGCTTCTAATTTCACATTGGGTCATATGATTGCTCTTAATGCAATTTCATGAGATTAAATGACTGGTTGAATATAAATAATGAACTGCTATATTTTAAGTATTCTAATTAAAAAACCCTCATGTAACAGTATCTGCTATACAGAATGCATTTCTTAAAAAAAACAGAACACTTGGCAAGACTTTGTCTTATAGTAAAGCATCAAATTGAATAACATGATTTAACCCACTCTGATGTGTTTGGCAGCTGGATCCAGTACGTTCCTTGGGAACTTGTGAGAGTACACAGGAGGAATTTTTTCTGTCTTGAAGAATTTGATAATGCTTACAACATGACACCTTTGCTATAACTTGTTTATTAATTTTTTTCTTGGAATGAAATGCTTCTTGGAATGTTTCCCTTGAAATATATGAATTGAAGAAACTAAAAGACATGATTAAAAACATRCCCATACCTGATTGGCCTCTGGAGAAATCACAGGAACTCAGGTTTTTTTTTTTGTTTCTTTTGAAAAGTAACAAGTTCACTGTGACCACTTGACAGTATAGTTATTTAAATTGGTTTTATCATGTTACTGTCATTCAAAATTCTTAATAATGGGATTTTTTTTCCTTTTTTTTAATATTAGTATAAGCAGTCTATTGTAAACTTTAAATACATTTTAAAAGCTTTTGAGAAATGGAATTAATGCACATTCCATGTGCATGGAATCAATAAGATAACACAGTAAGATATGTTTTTCTTTATGTCTCTTAGTTCTGTTCTATGAAGCACAGTGGACACTGTGTGGAAAATAAACTGTATGATATTTTTTTGGATATAATGCCAAATATTGAGTAACTAGTAGTTATATATACTCATGAAGTGYGCTTGATGTCTACTACTTTTGGGAGTGACGTCTGCCGTAAGCTGAGGAATTAAGTGCGATTGGAAGGAATTATAACTTTGAATAAACAAATGCTTTGAGTCTTCCACTTGTCATTACAGTCCTTCCTCTTCTCATAAATGGGYAAACTTCTCAGGAAAAGAGGGAATCTGGGGCTTTTGTTCAACTGATAGAGCATAGGGGACAACATCCAGGYTTAAATATTTGTGTTTGAGGCCACTAGCTCAAACTAAGCTTGTTAATTTAGCCTAACTTAATATAAAATATATTAATTTCTATGACTTTTTTCCTTTATCCTGTGCACCTTAATAAATACCCACATCATTCAAGACAAGGTTCCTATATTGTCGCAGACATCTTTTGTGAAAAATCTTTTCTTTATGATTTTTTCCTTCTGAGAAGCTGAAAGGCCTCAGAAACAAAATGTAAACAATGATTATCTGCTGCTGTGGAGTGCAACAGGTGGATCYGTGATTGGTCTCCTGTGGATGTTTGGGTTTACTGACCAGTCATGGCAGAGCTGGCTCTYGCTCTCTGTTTCAGCCAGCTGCCTTTGTTATCATTCCTGCTTTTCTATTCTTAGCTTAGCCTTCTGAGGAAACCTTTTCCTTTCCTTTTCTTTTTAGTATAGTCATAATGCAATATATATATATCATAAAATAATAAATCTAGCCTTCTGATCATGGAGTCAACATTCTCGTCTCTTCCCTCATTCAAGGACCCCTGTGACCACGGTCACACTATATATAATCCCCTGAATTTTAAATGGAAATAACACCAAGTCTTTGAACAMAGTATTTAGGCCTTTCTTCAAAGTGCTTCTCACCCAGTGTTTCTTTGTCTATTGCATTTGTCTTGTTTTTTCTTTATTGAGTTTGATCTTCAGTGCTTGCTTAGGTTGTTTTACTATCTTTAGATGTTTGTGTTCTTTTCCTAAAGAAAAAAAGTGTATATTCTGACAGATATTCTAGAGGAGCTGCATTAGCTTTAGGCAACCAAAATAAGGAAAAATAAGTTTGTAGTTATAATGAAAAATTGTCTTTCCATGTAGAGAAAAAAGCACTAGAAAAATCAATGGTACCATATTCATTAAATGTATAAATAGATAATGTGTAAATATAAATGAAATACATACATATTTTTTCACCCTTGGGATTCTGTTTTTTATTTATAAGAAGTAATCATATTTTTACTATTATGAAAATCACATATTTACACAATATCAAGAATTTGTGYGGTAATATCAATTAGTGAAATGATTACTTCATTAAGTTGTAATATTAATCTTGTAACAAAAMAAATATTGTCAAAAACTCAGTAGAATTTTAAATAGATGAGAGGAGTTCACCTTTTTTTCCCCCTCACCTCAGAGCCAGGAAATACTCATTTGCAAGTTTCTTAAACTGAAATTACGGATTCCTCTTTTCAAGTGYTTGACCAGCTAGGAGCAACTCAGTGTGGCTTGAATTTGTCATGAAATAGAGCATGTCAGATATCTAACAATCAAATTTGCTTTTACATACTTGTTGTTTAAATTACTCAATAAGAGTGGAAAGTAGAGTTACTCTCTGTTCCAACAGCTTGTCTTTGGAGTTAAATAGAGCTGTCTTGATCATTTTTACATATAGACTTCTTTGAACACTAAAAAGAATTATAATCACCTGATTATAAATTCACTGTTAATATAGCCTTAGAGCTGAGAACATTTCACTCCAGTAGTTAATTTAGTCTGTGGTAAATTCTCACTGTTATTTAATGTCATTTATCACCTGCTGTTTTGTCTTACTGTGAACATCCTGCCTGCCCTGTACAGTCTACAGTACATGGACCTTCTGTGACTTTAATGTACTCAGAACAAAGGCTCCAAAGTGCTTCTTTCGGGAGGATTTGGCAACTTGCCTTAGATATATTCAAGCCATTTTGCTGCCTGTCACTCAGTGCTTTACAAATTGAACTCTGAGGAGAGGTAAAAAGGGTCTATAAGGCATTTTTTTTCTGGGAAGAATATGCTAATAAAGCGCCATCAGCAGGAAGCAGGTTGTGTCTGAAAGAGTTTTGTCAACTCTGAATTAATTTTGTGTGTTAAGAAACACGGGGGTGCTTCTAGAGCTGGTCTGTGGTAATTAATCCTTCCTGTTTCTGGAAGAGGAGAACTGTAATAAATGCAGCCCAGATTTAACAGATGTGTGCACACAATGTCTGCTTTATGAGGAGTAAAACAAAATTATGTGTATAGAACAAAAAATGTTGATTTAAAAAAATTAAAACAGTATGGAAAGTACTAAGATTGGAATTCCCAGTGCTTATGCAAATACTGTATTCCTTTAAATGTTACCAGACAGTATGGTTTTAGAAACATCTGCCAGAGTGGTTGGATGCTGTGAAGAGAATGAAAAGGACAGATGTTACTTGTGCTTGTAAAAACACCCAACCAAAAATTAGATGCATGAGATCTGAGAAACAATCTGCTTAATCGAGGTGATTATGGAAGCTGGACTAACAAGAYAGAGAGTGGTAAGAAACTATTCTGAGAATCTTTTTGATCTTTTCGTAATATACTTTAAAAAAATGTTAAATATTGTTGTTGCAATACAACATTATGTTTTCAGTGCCCTTACCCTGTGTGGGATCAAGATCAGGGCATATTTTCAAGGGGAAAATATATTTGGTGCTATGTAAAGAGTTTTAGAACACATATGTAATATCTTACTAAATTATCTTAGTCATACTTGCCTGTAAAATGTGACTTCATGAAGTATGTGATCATTCATAACAAGTTTCAGATTTTTCTGAAGTCCATTACCTGCCTCTCATTTATTTCAGTGCCCATCAGATCCCACCCAAACAAACAAGCAAAAGCTCCAAACAAACAAAAGTCCATCCAAATAAAAAAAACGTTCTCCATGACCCATTGGTGATGTTTTGTCATGCTTATAGTGCATGTCCTTCATTTAGTTGTGTCTCCATGATGAACAGTTTTTATTGCTATGTAGCCAAATAGTTGTCTTAATTTCAGCAGGAAATATAACTGAGGCTTAATGCTGGTTCAGCCCTCACTCAAGAAGCAGAATACTTAAGCATATTTCATTTAAAGTTTGACACAATTCCCACTTACTAAGAGAGCTTGAAGGTTGTTTTAATTTTCTACTTTTTCTTTTACCGGAGCTCATAAGCATATATACGTCTCTGACACTTTTCATACTTTGTCTTTAAACATCAAAACTTCTCTTGAATTTGAGTAAACATAATACTAACAATGTATTATTAATACCTTAATATTAGCTGCTTTTATTAAAATGTCWATAACAGCAAGTGAATCTAAGCAGACTGAATAACATTTCCACGTGTAAGTTAAAATACTAGAATCTACTTCTGATTCATATGAATTCAATTTTTTTCAGTTATGACTTCCAGCTAATAAACCTCTAGTCATTAGTTCTATTTCAATTATAATTCAGTTTAAAATATGACACCTGAAAGAATTTTCCGCTGCTTAATTTAGAAGGATTACAGAAATGTAGTTAAGAAACTAAGCCTCACAAACACGTATTATTGTCAGATYCTTAGCAAAACTTCAGTACCAGCTGCATAAAAATTTCAGATTTCTGCMCTAAAATTCTATGATATTCAGCTGAGGTTTAGAATGAATTAACTGTTTCTCATTTCATAATTCATGTCATTGGTAACTGTAAGAAATTCTGTTTGCTAATTAAATAATTTCTTTATTGAATAATTRAATTGTTTGTCATGGCAAGTGTTGGTAACCTATGAACATTTAAATATAAACCAAACACAGGAGATAATTGTATTTAAAACTTTCAGCAGAGATATTGTTTTTGGTACATATGAGTGCTTTATGCATCTCCTTAAAAGTCAAAGTTTTTGAATAACAATAATAGGATTTCAGTTATATGAATTTACATATTTAAATGATGTATTAGGAAAAACAGACAAATTATAAATTTGGAAAAGTGGGAAAAGGGAAATCACTCACTGTGCCAAATTATGGTCTTCATGACTTCAATATTCTTGATCATTTTGTGGAGAAACCTCTTTTTATTTTTTTTTTCTTTTTTTTAGTTTATTGACTACCAGCTCCTACCTACAGATCCTCTAACTTGTGCCAATGCTAGATGCTAAAAATAGCCCCAAATGGAAAGTGTAAATTCTCTCTCAGTAGCCAAATTCACACATGGTGTATATCCATTAAATCCAGAAGACCACCATAGATTTACTCTGTCTAAATCAATCTTGGATTATTCTCACATTTCACAAAAATTTATAGCACATGTCCTTTTCAGTTTAAGAGGAGAGATGTGAAGTTTTGTTATTATTATTCTTTATTATTCTTAACCAAATGCTTAAAGAAGAGGTTAAGTCACAGGCTCCTTTTCCATCATTCTTGCAAGTCACTTGACCAAATACCTTGCTTGGTCTATTGGGACTTTCTGTAGTGTAAAGCTCTAAGCAGTTGCTGGCATCCCCTAGATCTCACATCTGTTCTTRTGTCATTGAATATTTAGCGACTTTTTTCAAACAGTTATGGTATGTTTTTTTCCTTTTTACTTTTACAAATTTAAGAATTAGGAACAAAAAATCTGTTCTTCCTTACTCAGGAGGAGAAATATTTATTTTGCAATTACACTGACCACCAATTATTTTGAGAATATTCTCTTCCATATTTTAAGGATTTGCTCCATATTCTGCCTGATTTTTGAAATTGCCAAGAAAATACTGACCTCTTTTCTTGCAAAGGCTTTAATTTTTAATTTAGAAATTAATTGGTTTCTTTAGAGGAAAAACRTTTATTTTCTGTTTGGAAAGTTATMTTTTAATGTGGTCAAGTGGCTCATAGTTTCTCATCCATTTCTAGGTAAGTTTGTGCAAAAAGCTTCAGGGAAACAATCTGGCTCTCTTTTTCAACTGGTGTTTTTTCCTGTCTTGCCACTTGTCTACACTTGGTAGATGATCTTCTCTTTGAAATAAATCATGGTGAGGGGTTTTTTGTCATTATTACCCTATTTGTTCAAGATAATTACAAAGTGAGAGTAGGACYGCTTTTATTCACCCAGAATTACTTCCCAAATGGACCTCAGCAAGCACAGTTTCTCATTAAATCCAAACATTTTTATTGGTACCTGACATTTTTCTGTATGAGATAAGACACTGTATTATGTTTCCAATGACAAGCCTTTTACAAGTTCGGAGACAGTGCTGAAAAATTTGTGGTAAAGTTCTTGATGAAGAAAGAACAGTCTCATCATTTCCATGCAGCACATTTGTTCTGGGTTTTAGTAAAGGAGGCTCCATCTGGCTGACAGCTGGTCACCAGGGGCGTTCCTCAGGGCTCAGTTCTGGGGACAGCTCTATTCCGCATGCTACCAGCGATCTGGCTGCAGCAGTTGAAAGCAGCATTAGCAGCTTTGCTGATGATACCAAACTGGGAGGTGCTGCTGACTCTCTGGAGGGACAGRAGGCCTTTCAGAGGGATCTAGATAGACCAAAGCTATCATCACAGAAGCACTGGGCAGTAATTGATGTGATGAAATTTAATGCACCTGGGATGGAGTAATGTCAAGTACAAACAAGGAGAGTGGCCAGAGAGCAGCYCTGCAGAAGGGGATCTGCTGGTCATCAGCAGTCTCAGTGGGAATCAGCAGTGTGCCCTGGTGGCCAAGAGGGCAAATGCCACCCTGGAGTGCACTAAACATGACCAACTGGTCTAAAGAGGTGATTATCCCTCTTCAGCGTTGCTGCAGTCTTACCATGAGTGCTGTGCGCAGTTCTGGGCCCCATAATTCAAGGAGGATATGAAGGTCTTTGAATGTGTCCAAAGGAATGCAACAAACTGGTGAAAGAACGTGAAGGAATTTTCTATCAGGAGTGGCTAAGGATGMAGGGTTTGTCTATTTTGGGCAAAAGAAGGCTGATGAGTGATCTCATTGCACTCTCCAAGTTCCTGAGGAGGGGAAGTGGAGAGGAAGCTGCTGATTGCTTCACTCTGGTACCCAGTGACAGGACATGTGGGAATCACTAAAAGCTGCTCCAGAGGAGGTGTAGACTGGACTTAGCGAGAGGGTGGTCAAACACTGAAACAGGTTTCCTGGAGGAGTGGTTAATGTCCCAAGTCTGTCAGTGTTTAAGAGGCATTTGGACTGTGCCCTTAATAGCATGCCAGTCTCTCTCATCTGAAGAGAATTTTTATTCTATTCTATTCTACTCTATTCTATTCTAATTACTTGCAGTAGCTATCTMTCATGTTTGGCTGGATGTTTGCTGACATAGATTAAACTTGTTTGAATGATTTCTTTRAGATTTTTTGGAGGTGATTAAATTTTCCTGAGTTTCAAGGCAATATAATAGTGAATATGGTACTAGGRGTTGTGATTTCAAAGATGTTATAAAAGATTTGAGAATAACAAAAATTGACAGAGGAAGTGGATACAGCATTTAGATTGTAGATGAAATYGAAATGTGTTTATTTTATTTGGGTAGTCTTTGTCTTGCTTGGGTATGAGTATCTGAGGCACGTATACTCTTGTTTTTAATTCATACAGATTTTTGCATTGCAGTTATATTGACAAGCATACCTAAAGCATAAAATAGGAGTTCCTGTTCTTGTGTATCTTTAAGTCTAGGTAAATAAATGTGACAAATTGAGTTCACACACTGCATCTACTAAAAGCTGACATTCACTTTGAAACAACTTGCAGCAAGCAATTTCTGAAACTGCAAACTTCCTCCATCTACAAGTAATTCTAATAAACAGTGCCATGAGCTACCTCTGAAAGTCTAACGGAGGAGACAAGGTGACCACTTCAAATTGTTATTGACAAAAGCAGTAACTATCTTGCTATTAAAAGCACACAGCGCCGTAGATAATAMATCTTAAATTTTTAGCAGAACTGTCAAATGTACATTATTCTGGACTTCTACTCAGAAATGTTTTCAGATCCTAAATTGACACTTAGCAGTGTGTAATGTCCTTGGGGCTATTTCATAGGGCAACATTAGTGATATAGTATTCAGAACTGTGCTTTTCTTCTTTCACTAATCACAATGTAGCTGAGATTAAATTTACAAAACAAGAATGCTTCTGCAGGAGAAAGGAAAAACCTAGCTTTGTTTAARGAAAAAATAAAACAGAACAAAACAAAACCAAAAAAACCTAACCGAAATGCTAATACCTCTCCATTGGGCGAGCATTCACTTTGCTTCCCTTTCCATGACTCAACTTCAATATGAGGCAATTTGGCAGAGAATTGAGCACCTATGAAGTGTTACATTAACAATATTGAAGGATTGTAACTGCAGCTGGCAGAGATGGGGGGAGGGGTGATATATTTTTGTTTGGTTTGGTTTGGTTTGGTTTCTTTTTTAGTCTTGGCTTTTAACCTTATGTGAGTTGTGAAGTCTACCCTTAAAACATCTGGGCTTCTTACTGAAACAATGGCATAGTTTCTGCAGTAATCTTGTATAATTTCTGATGAATGGTAGGATACATTTAAGCAGTTCTAATGGGGTGAGCAATATTATTTTAAGGGGCTTTGATCATTACTTATCTTCCTGCTGATTATAGGAATCTTGTTGGAAGCTTTCAAAGGATTTTTAATTTTGAATCTCTTTATGTCTTCAGCTTAGTGATGACATTAATTTCCCCTATTGCTTGTGAAAGGAAGCATAGTTTTGTTTCAGATGGTTTTTGTTCCCTGTGTCATGTCTTTTGTGCATGCAGATGGGACTGATTAATTCTGTGCCCTTACTTTTACAAAACAAAAAATAATAAAATAAAATAAAATAAAATAAAATAAAATAAAATAAAATAAAATAAAATAAAATAAAATAAAATATCACAGAGTGATAAGCATAACAACTACTGTTAAAATCTACCAGTAATGAAGGGAGTGTGGCTTTTACATTAGGAACAATACAATTAACAAGTCTCTGTATATGAGGTTTGTGTGGATTTTTTTTCAGTTTGTAGGTTATTCAGGATTTGTATATGTCACAGGCCATTTCATCTCTTGAATCCTATTTAAAYCTTCAAAATAAGGTTTAAGTGGCATATAAGTAAGGCATTAGCCTCCACCAACGGGTAAATTTCAGCCTTTCTTAATTAGCAATTTTCTTTCCATTTAACAAGGACTGAAGAACACCTAAAATTAACAATTGAATGCAAAGCAAGGATCATGCAAAAATGATGGTATTAAGAATTATTATTGACATTATTCTATATTTAAATAGAGAAAAGCTAACATCTAATTTAGATAACTTTCATTTATTAGGACTTCTGAACTAAGCATAGTGCTGAATATGTGCATTTCAATCTTGGAATAATTTCTTGCATACAGTAGCATAAAGTTGATCTTGTATGTTTAGATCCAAATATTTTGTTTTTTGGTTTTGTTTTGGTCTTTTTTAGTTAACATTAAGGTTTACTGAAACCAGTTAATAAATACCGTTAAGACAGMGCCTTTTTCATTCTCTTCTTGCTGAAAGAGATGCTGAATATTAATTTCATTCTTTATAATGCGTTGCAAAGCATCCTAGGACTGATAAAAAGAATCCTTTTCTATGCAGATTAAGAGAGGAAATCTTAAAATTTTCTAAATGCTGTATTAAACTTCTTTTCTTAGTGGAAAAAGTAAGCAAACAAAAAACTGCCCACCCAATTTAGAACTGAAGCCRTTTAAAAATGGTGTACCTTCAGATTTCTCAAATCAATTTAGCTAGAAAGTGTAAATGCAACAACAAAGGGAAAAATTCCCCAAAAGAAAGCAAAAGATCTTACCCTACTCAAAAATATTTATTTTGGTATATGTACAGGAATAGCAAGCTCATCTACAAGCAAAAAAAAAAAAAACCTCTTAAATTGTAAAGGAAGAAAAAAGGAAGAAAAAAGTACCTTCATTATTTAATGTACTCATAACAATTTACCTGACCCAAATTTTCATTGTATTTTTTACCCAAGAATKCTAAGCACTTCAAATTACACCTTGTACTAAGTAAAGTAAATCTTGAGAAGTTTCATGCCTTCTTGGTTTTTATTATTTTTTTTCCTCCATAAAAAATTAAGCTGGAAGCTTCCTGGCATTTTACTCTGGCCACAGAGTAAAAAGTATTATGAAAAATGCTGAACAAGTGCTTTCTATTTTCAAATACAAGAAAAAGTTTCCTGTCTGATCAAGTCAGTTAAATTTCCCAATTTTTATTAATCATAAAGGGATGGAGGGGGTGTCATGTTTTGACGCTGGCGCAATACCAGTGACCCCATGAAAATACATTCTCCCTGGTGTCTGCTGTGAGATGTGAGCAGGAATAAGCAAAGCAGGCCCCCACTTAGAAATAAAGAAAAYTTTATTAACTGAACTACAACTCTAAGTAACAAGAAACACACAGGGAAAATGAAAACTTTCCAAAATMATTTCCTCCTCCCCCCACCAAATTTCCAATACATCTATCCCCCAAAATCACCAACTCTYRGTCCATCACCACCCTTTAGGTAATCAATTCTCAGTTCATCAAGAGGAGATGAGTCCTTCTTGTGCCATAGGCTTCCCYAGGAAACAACCTCGTGTGTTTCCATGTCACTCCTGGCACCTCCCAGAGAACATCTGCTATCATGACCTCTTCCTTCCATGCCCARTGCTCTCACGACTTAACATGGACCAGAGCTGCTTCTAGGGTTGTTCTTTTAAGGATGCTTTGTCCCGCTCCAAAAAGAGCACAGTCTCACCTTTGGGACACCTGTCCCCCCCARATTTCACCCCCTGGGGCYRAGGGGTACCAACACTGAATTCTCTTGGCTCTGAACCATTGCCTCCCCCTGGATGCAGTCTCTGTGTCACAAGGAACATGGTTCTGTCCATGGCTGTAACAAGAAGAGTCCAGCTAAAGCCATTCCATCTCTTCCCACCTAAGAKTCTTCTCTACTCTCCCAACATCTTTCACTTGYCCAGATTTTCACATTTGCACATTTCCTTCCTCCATTTCATCTCTATCTCTCTTCTAGGAAAGGTTAATATTCTGCAAAGTTTTCATTGTCCGAAATATTCTGCAAAGTTTTCATTGTCCGGAAAAGGGTTAAAAGCTCGGTCTCTTCCCGCCCAAAGCTCCCACAAGCGGCCAGACACCTTCTTGCTGCACCCCCGCCTTCTCCGCCAGCCAGGCTGTGCTGCCGGCCCATGAGATCAAATTTCAAGGTGGCACAGGCTCTCTCTCTCTCTCTCTCTGTCTCCTGGCGGGGGGCAGGGGGCTGCCCGATGCCACTCAGTGCTCTTCCACTCTTCCACCCTTCCATCCTCGGGCCAGGCCTATCTCACCTGGCTGCATGGCTTCCCATCCCTCACCCAGCCAGCAGCAGCTGGGCCAGGAGAGGTCTGACAGCAGTGCTCTGCTTTTTAACCCCTGTGTTCTCAAAGGCGTATCCATGTGCCCAGTCGTCATGCCAGGTGCCAATATTAAAATCTGAACACCTATTGGTGACCACAGCATGTCCCAGAAAACTTACTTCCACTCAAACCACAACATTGGGGAATGTTTAATGCCTTAAAATTAACTTTATGATTAAAAACAAATTCAAGCTGCCCAGGTGAATTAGAAAAATGATTGGGCTGAAAACCACAATAAGTAGTATTTTAGGAGATGAAAAAAATCCTGTAGATGAAATTTCATGAAAATGCACTTTTATTCTCATTGTTATCCTTCTGTGGCTTTGGATATTACACCGAGAAAAATGAAATAATCTTTTGTTCATTGGGAGTCTTTGAATCTATCAAGTAAAATAGTAATTGAAAAATGGTATGCTTATAGAAGTAATGTGAGTTTTTTGAATTAATGAGTGAATGGATATAGACTCTAACTTTGCATATAATTTTCAATAACAAATTTTCCAGGTATGTAAACTGACTGCTTCAATAAATGAAGCACAAACTATTTATTTAATTGTAAAATGCCTCTAATTCATGGTATTAATTGTATGTTTCTGCTTCAGCCTGCTTCCTAAGTAACTGAAAGAGATGATTTAGAATGGACTACAACTTATTATCTCTCCCTATACATAGTTTAAATAATCAGTTTCTAAAGTTCAGCCACATTCAAACTATGCTGTAGACTAAGGCAGAAAATATATTTTAATTTCATGTTGCTGAATGTGAAGAAGAAATGGAAACTGGCTGCAGTGTAAATACTGGACACAGCATGGAAGAACTATAAAGGTAATTCTGRTAGAGTTTGTGCAATTGTCTTCAGACGACCACCATCAGTCACCAGTTATTCTCTGTAAGCTGAAACATTTGCTGTGTTTTTCCATGTTTGTTGTCCCCTGTAAAGAAAAACCTGTTATACATGTTTTACTGGCTCCCATAGCTGCAGATTGGGACGTATTGTGGATTTTTTCTGCAGTAAAACCCACAGGGCTTCATCTTTCTCCCAAACGTATTTTATGTAACCCRTTTTGTAACTTCAACAGAACTAACACTTTTTCTCATTAGACCGAGGCATGAAGTCCTTTATGGATACAAAGTGTWGATTTATTTTTCTGATATGCATTGGTTCTCTGCTTTTATCACCTTTTAAATCCATTCTTTACTTCATCAAATTTGAGAATTTGTCTTTATTCTTCACGGGTTATCTGCCAATGACTATGAATAAAAATATGCCCTTGGACAAACTCCTAGCCTTTCTTAAAACTAAGCAATAGTGAAAGAAGGAAAGGAATATGATAGTATCAGCAAATATAACYCCAAAATACTTTTTGCATAAGCTAAACTCAATTGAATGTCAACCTTGTAAAAATGTATGAGTTCACCCAAGTTGACCCACTGTCAATATCATTCAGAAAAGACAAATAGACTTCTGGACTATATATTTCCCTTTAAGGTCCTCAGAATTTTCATCTTACCTGTCTATTTTTGTTGTCSTTTTTGTGCTTTAGTAACAAAAAAACTTGAAAGAAATACTAGAACATTCCTTTAATTTGCGTTATCAATGCACCACATCATCAAATCTCTTAAGTTCTGGTTTTGAGAACAAATAATTATAACTACTTTATATGCCTGTATGTACCTACATAAATTAGAATTCAATTGCTAAGAATACAGCAGTTTAAATACTTTAGACAGAATAGCTCWCAGATAATATATATCCCATTTTATAGCAGCAGTGACTGCAAGCCACAACAGAAACAGGGAATGCTGGATAGTATGTCCATATGTGATCCCGTTCCAAATGGATCATAAGTAAGATAAGCAAGTTAGAGGAATATTATTAAACTGTTGGCACTCCTAAAGGATCAGCAAAGCAAACTATAAAGCTCTTTTTTGCCTTAAATCACCATAAGGTTGAACATTGTTTTTTAGGATTTATAATGCAATTATGTATGCATTAATTAGATAATGTTAAAAGTGAAATGCATAAATATGCAGYATCTATGTGTGTTATTGAAATAAATAAAATTTAGTCAATGTTTTTCACTATCCCTAAGCCTTTCCAATAAATAAAAAAGGATGACTACTCTGTGACCCCAAAAGCCAATTAAAACAGTAGAAATTGTGCCTAAGCAGGTAAATTCTCTTACCCCCAGACACATGTAGTATTAGAACTACTCATTTGGAATTTCTCAATCCTGAGCCATGAAACTGTGAAAACAAACTGTGTATGTTTTCTAAGCATTCTRCCTTTCTAAGTCAGGCTAGGTCAGGAACCATGCCAGCTGTTTAACAGCRTAGAGTATTGCATGCTTGTTCTTGCAAAGGTAATCAGTCTCTGAACATGAAAGAAATGAAAGGAAGTAACTGTACTTCAGGATTTCAGTAAAACCACCTGAAATTAGGAAGGTCAAACTCTAAGTAATCAGTTGTATGTAATMTATGTTGACATTGATCTTTTCCTTTTGTATTTGTACATGTGCATACACATAAGTGTCTGTGCCAAATATTGTATAATGCAGTAATTCAGTTGATTCACAAAAYGAAAAAAATTGTTTTATCTGAGTGTGGTTTTTGACTTAGTAGACTACARCGCATTCAAAATATAACACTGTAGAGTATGAAATAATCCATGATCTTTGTTCCTTATTAAATGTGAAAATGTGAGATTTAATTTTTGCTCACAGCAGCTACTGGAAACTACTTAGCTACACAATTGTGAGAATTGCTTACTCTGCACCTTCTTAGAGTAATTTACTTTTTACAGTAAACATCTCTTTGTGAAACTATCCAAACAATAATGTCAAGGTCCTAAAAGCTTTAGTATTTGCTTGATTTATCATTCTGTTCCTGATTATAATGCATGCCATTCTTTTATCTTTTTGAGCTTTGTGATTGATTTTCTCTTCTTTTGTCTGTTTTTAATTCTACTAGTTTCTTATTGTGTGAAGTTTTACAGCAAATGTTGGTCTACTATGCCTACTTGGAAATAAGAACCAAATAAAGCATCAGGAGTTCAGTAAAATTTTAGATATGTACTCACATGAGATGCTCTAATAGAGTGATATTCTTTTCTGTAGCTTTATGTCAAAGCCATTATGAATGCCCCCATAAATTACAGAACTGCATTATAACCTTATATATGAACTGTTCTGTGGGGGGAAAAAATAAGAAATAAATGCTAAAATAAAATGCTTAAATAAATGCTTCCCAAGATATTTGCCATATTTCATTTATACAGTCAATCAAAACAACTTCCATCCCTATTGTAATAACTTATGTATCTATAAAGATTGTATTAAAGTAGTTTCAAATTAATTTTAGTTAAGAATAATTATATATATATATATTTTTTTTTTTTTACACTGTGGTTGGAAGCATATATAGGTTTTCTGTCAAGTTCTGAGTATCATTATTTTCTTTGAACTGAGTAATGAATAAGTTAGCTATGTCCAGTGCTAGCTCAGAGCACATACATGCATATAAGAAGAAGAGCTGACTAAGCCATATGACTTCAAGGAATTTTATCATATTGTTACTTACCCTGCCAGGYTGTCACATGAACTGGGTTTAAATTAAGAGCAACTGGATTTAAATTAACAGCTACAGATGTATCTGACAGGTATTTTTGATTGCATAACATTCAAAAACTCATTCTAATTCAGCAGACATAGACATTTTTAATTTTTTTCCACTTTTTAAGTTTTAATTAACAATGATAATGAGGATTTTTTTACAGTTATTCTGCCTCTGTTTTGAAAGCACTCATTTTGAACTATCTCAGAGCAGTAAGATACACTGTTTAACTAATGTTAAGAATGCAAGCACAGACAAATTAATRGGAAATTAATCCAGTGAAAACTACTTATGAATACTCTTCTTATCTAGGGAAAAAAAATGCTCATTTATTTATTTATGTATATTTAAAACAGCTGCTGAAACAATATTAGTTCTCTGTATTTTAGGTCTAATTCTGTCTGAAATTTCTCATTTCCAAGTCAGATTATGTTTTGCTGTAGCTAAACCTCTGTTTCACYATGGAACTACTTTCCTGTTTGAATTTGTTTTATTTGAATGCTTTTTGACTGTCATGTGTTACATTTTGCCTCCCTTATAGACAATGCAACATGGGTCATAATTATAACAGGATGAAAGAGTAATTGCTATATTACTTAAAGTTTCTCTTACACTCATGCTTTTTTTTTCTTTATGTGTACCTGTTGACTTGAAACATATGGACAGTACAAAAAATAAATAAATATGTATATTATAAACTATTTCCAACGGCTTGTAAAATACTGTTTGGTGATGTAAGAATATCAAAAACTTTTCAAGTACTTTTACTGTGAGACATTGAAAGTAAAAAGTGCTATAGCGATCAAGAGAAGGTCTGCAACCATTCAACATTCTTCTGAGACACATTTAACAATTTATTTGCTATTTTCTTGCGCTTGGAAATGAATTTAATCCTAGGGGTATGCTTCCTTAAACAAGTTACATGAAATGCACCTACTGATATTCTCAAGCAATGTTAACAAATTCTTCYGGCTATATCAATGCTTGCTGAGTTTCACAACTTTCTAAAACAATGTTACTGATCTTGTTCTGAACAACTGAGACAAATAAACACAGTACGAAAGGAAGAAAAAATGTGTATATATTTCTTTAATATCAATCACTAATTTGTATGATAACATGAGAATCTGTGGTGTGGATTAGCTCTGGATCAAAAGGAGGAGTATAATATGTAAAAGGGCTAGGAGAAAGATTTCCTCAGTGGTAGGGAGACAGTGATTGCTCCATAGGAACCAGCAACCCTATTTCCCAAAGACATGTTTAGGTTGCCAACATATACTTACAGGTCATTACATGAGACACTGTGGGGGTAGGAGAGAGTTAAATGGCATCCTCTCTCCTCCTCCGCATYCTTGTGAAATAAAACACTAAAAAGATGGTGTACATTGTAAAAGCTGGGGGATTCATCTCACCTACACTTTTCTGAAATTCAGATTAGTTGTGTTGTCTTTACTCAAACCAATGGAGGACCCACTGGGATATGCTGTTGCATGTTCCAAAGTCTTAGCATGTCTACTGCCTGCACTGGTACCCTGGTGGAGCACACCATGGGTGAGAAGCAGCAAGGAAGGGCTTGTATGACCTTGGGGCTTAGCCTAAATAAGAGTGCAACCAAGCACACACAGCCCTGTGAATCTGGGAATGTGTAGAGGTGCAGTATCTCAGCCATTGCTTCTCGTAATTGCTTTAGGTTTATTTTAGGATAAGCACTGGGTGATGAGAATGTTTGTAAAGCAGAGATTTCCACCTTCTCCAAGGCAATGCAGTGYAGCCCTGAGCTGAATCTGGCATTTTTTTGTTTCTACAAAGTTCAATACAATGTAGCAGCAGGATTTTTTGGATTTTAGAATTAATTTAAAGGACCTGTCCACAAAACTTTCTTCTAAAATTCATGAGAGTCACATGACTTAAAGYCCTTTTCATTTTGTTCCTGTATTTTTACTGCTAACCTTAGAGATACCCAAATTGCATTATGCATTTCAAAGGAAAAAAACTAAGTCTAGTTTAGGTTTGATTTGCAGTACAGTATACACCAGGAGTGGGAAAAATAGAGGACTGTCTTTGCTTCCTTAAATTTTATTTGCCAGTTACTATTTCAGAAAATGTTTTAGTTCAGATAATCATAGGACWGGTTTCATTGATCTTTTTAATTAACTGTRAACTAAATTTCAATTATGCTTTCTTCAAAAAGTTTTGCTTAAAAATGAAAAAAATTTACAATCCTCATTGTAAGTGTTAAGGATAAATGCAAGCTGTTTTTTATGTCACTCCTCTTGTTTAAGTTCTCCCCTCTAGGATGATTTTATCAATTAAACTTGTTATCTTATTAWCAGTAAGGAGAGATTTTCCTGAAAGCATAATTAAAGTATTCTTGTTAAACCTCACAGATGTTCTGTTACAAGTAGTGTACTTTTGTTCACTGTTAATKAAGTTCTATATAGTTACTACCTTGGTGTCACTTAAATGAGATGCTAGAGTAGCMCCAATTGTAAATGTTTTTTGAAGTTTATCAACTATTTTTGACACAGCCAGGGATTTACTTTGGTGACCAGAGAATACATTTTGTTTCTTCAGTGACAAATTTTTTTTTTCAACTTCTATATTAGTTCACTGATGAAATTCACAACAAAGTCCAGCTGAAGGAATTTTTTATAAATATATGATGTTTCATTACACTTAMAATTTGTTTTTCCATTTTATAAGCTTTCAATTGTATCATTATTTWGTTACCAGATACCTCATGGAGACAGACAATTGTCTCATCATGAGACAGAAAGGCAATGTTTTGTAAAAATCATTATGTTGAGTTCCTTCACTAGAAAAGAAGCTGTATTCATGTCCTTGATAAATAATTAAATGATAATTAATTTTTCATTCTTCCATCTGATACTCAGCAATTGTTGAAAAGCATATTTATTATTCAAGTGGAGGTGTCAGATTGCCCATAACTTGCTGTGTTTCGGCCTCAGTCACAGAGAAAACTATACAAGTTAACCACAAGCCAGAAGAGCATGATGAAAAAGACCAGTGGTAAACTTTGCCCTTAGCGTGAAAGCCAAAAAAAGAAATTAGAAATTTATGTCATAAATAACTAATAATAAATCATTTTCCCTCTATAACTATATTAATATGATGCATAAATAACATATTTTTATTAGGAAGAAAATAAGTTCCCCAACTATCTAATCACACAAGAAAAAATAATATTTTATTTTATATTTTCAGAGAAGGACATTCTTTTAAACAGCTCTGTAACTTAATGTATTAACCTGATCAAGTAACACTGGACAGTAATATCTTCTGTGGAGAAGGTAACCAACAAACTTGAAGYAAACAGCTTCACCTGCATACCTGAATCTTAGAACTGATAGAAAAAAAATTTAAAAAAGAACTGATGGTAAAAAAGTGTCAATCTACTCTACTTTTGTTAATCTTGCTGCAAAGAAAAAAATATTTTCTGTCTCAATTTTTCAATCTGCCAGAAAGTACAAATGGAAAAATACACAGAGCTTATAAAAATCTACAGGGGTGCTCTAAACTGTCAGGCATCAGAAGGCAATGGAGAGCAGCTGGAGGTAGTGGGAGCATCTGAGCACAAGCCTGCTCTAAAGTGAAACCTCACCCTAATCTAGTAGCCACTACACCTTAGAACAAACCCAGAGAGCTAAAGTATGGATTTTATTCTAGTCTAAGTTAARTAGAAAATATGTGAAGAAGATACAATAAGCATGTCTAAATTACTATGCCATGGTTTTGTTAGGCATTAATTGTAACTAAAAGGCAAATGGCATTCTTTTTCAGTTCTTTCATAGGTCACATATTTATGAGAAATAGTATTAATTTCTTTGTGTGGAAAAGTCTTGGTTGGTGTGACATATCCTTTCCTGGTTTGCTTCACATTTCAGAATGCACCAGTTTGGACATCTGAGTACTTCATTCAATGTTTATGGAAATGTAGTATAACACACAATTTTCTCCAGTGATACCTTGTAAATTTTATCAAACTACTTTGTTCAAAAGCCCTCAGCGACGTGAAAAAGTATTTGAGTACAGAATATACAACAGAATATATCAAGATATATCAGTTGAAAATCTGCCCCCTTCGTTTCTTCTGACAAAGATAACTGTGTTGCTCTTCGTGTCCTTAACTCCTTTGAGTTGGACTGCAGCCATGCAGAGTGAATAATGAYGCATAAGCACATTGTTTATTTAAATAGATTTGTGTAGTTAAGTACATGACCTGTGATCTAGAGCTGAGAAAAAAAGAATTAAACACTGATTTCTAAGTGCTTTGTGAGATAAATCAGCCATCACTCCAGGACTCAGACAACACAGATACTTGTATTTGTACTTATCACTTCAGTTTGTTTGAGTATTGTGTTAATAGTTTAGATTAGTTTTTTTTATGTCTGTGCACTGTTAGTGTTTTCACAAAATGAGAAATGATGAAGTTATGCACTCTCTGTTATGTAGCTGCAGTTTTCACTTAAAGCAATGAACTGCTACTTACCCTACAGATTCACGCTAAGGACCTGATTCTCCTGTCACTTGCTGCCAAGTTTCACACCAAGGTAAATTCCCTCCCTTCCTAAGTTTTCTTAATAGTTTATGTTACTGTTAAGATTCAGTCCTGCCGGTGCTTCTGAGCACAAGTATGTTTACACAAAACCTTCCTACAGATCTCATCAGGGCCACCTTCACGCGCAAAGATACTGGAAAGCAAAAATCCTTTGCCAAATCAGTCTTTGAGAGGCAAGTAACATTCTTTTTTTGTTACATTTAATGTGTTTATGGCAGTGTGGTCAGAAGCTGGCAAGGTCCTATATGCTTAAACGTAACACATGGATTTTGCTTTTTTTTGTAGACCGGWTGCTCAGAGCTGCTTAGTCCTTCATGATTTTCAAGCTTTATTGTTAACTTTAGAGTTATTTAACCATTTGTCTTCTAGARTTTTTTAATATGGAAATGCAAACCTAAAAGGTAAACTAAGGAAACTTTTATTATTTATGTTCCATATAGCACACTTTGCCTTCCATMATTTCAATAAGTGAACTGTTGTGATAAAATAATCTAAGAAAAATGTCAACATGCTRACATGCTGACTATAAATTTAATAAATTTTAATAAATTTGAAAAAAAAATAGAAAGATATTTTAGAAACAACAGGGGAGGTTTATTCTTGTTGGAAAGCTTGCAGGCTAAAACATGGAAGTCCATAATTTAAAATAGAGTGGTTTGTAGCACTTCGCAAATATTTTTTAAGTCWAAAACATGGTGCAACTTTATTATTATTACTAAATTAAGATTTTTGTGGATTGTTTTTGTTTTATTTCTTTTGGGATTTTGCTTTTTGTCTTTTTACTGTTCCTTTTGCTGTCTCTGATTAGAAAAAAGTATTGTTTTCATTTTATATCCATTCTGGGAATTTCCATTGTAAGTATAAAAGTGCCTTCTCATGACATGATGATTTTACAATGATGAGCTAATCCTCATTTTTAATATCTTGCACCAAGAAATAAGATAAAACTAACCATGTAACCTTTTTGCTGTTAAGAAAACAGGTTTTAAAATCTGCATTTGTGCACTTCACACATCAGTACCTATGTGGTAGGATGTGTCTAAGAGTAATGCATGTGTATTGATGACAAGAGTTTGGCTGTTGATAAACACTGACTGAAGGCTTGGAGCTGGTAACCACCAAGATTYTGTTCTGCGTCTTTGATCCTTCGTAATCTAGGTAATGCTGAATCTGCAGTGCACTCTCCTGCTCCTTCACCTAAAAGCTAGTTAAACAGGGCATGTGTTTTCACTCCYTCCTGTCTTCTTTACATATGCCTGATGTATACAGCCTGACAGGGCTCTGATTCCTACTGTAGCCTATACTGTGCCTGAGCTTTACATGGAAGTTACTTTCCAGTGGCTAAAGTCTTGCCTAACCTTGTGCAAAATACATTCAAAATGGACAGCTGCATGCCCAGGCCACTGCTAGAGGCTTACCCCTGCTGATTTTTTTGGTACAGACGTAGCCTCTGCTGCCAATACCATATGACTGCAGMGAGAAAAGTGCAATAAGTGGAGGAGAAGACTGCATGTACAGCAAAATGTAACAGACATCTGAAATATCAAATGCATACGTGAAGAGCAGGAAAACCCAGGAATACAGTTCCACTGTAAAGCTGATGAAGAGATTAATGGACATAAAACAAATCTAAAGGGAATTACAGGCAGGTTGGTGGGAGCAAATAGACTCCATCAGTGGATACATGGTAGACTATAAACTGTTAAGATCCTGGATCAGAGAAATGAGTGGCACAGCTACCTAGTCTGTCTTGACAGAGAGAGATGGAACAGCTGTTCACGCCTCTTTGGAAATTAAAAAAAAAAAAAAAAGCCAAAGATATAGATATATATCTTATATACATAAAGAAAAAAAAAAAAAAAAAAAGCCGAAGATATAGATATATATCTTATATACATAAAGATTTTTACGATATTTAACTGAAATTCCAAGTCTAGTTTAATGGAATTAAAAACAGCCATCTAACCCTAAATAAGAACCAGTAATATTTAAAGCAAATGAGCAAGTATAAATCCTTGCATATTGAACTGTTCTCTTTCCAAAAAATGTTACCATTTAATTTTTAAATCTAAAAATAAAGCATGTCTCTCATACATGAATGGGCAAGACAGCAATACAGAACATTAAAGCTTAAAAATAAAATAGCAAAGCCAATCTTAAAATATTAAAGATATATTTTTCTTCTTGTATTAAATACTAARCATAATACCATAGGTAGCTTGTTTCCAGTAATGTGAGAAGGGCTTCTATCATAAAATACTTTCAGAGTTTTAGTTTAGCACATCAAATTAATTTAATTTCTTGGTTCCTACCTGCCTGTCCACTGCAAAATAGAGATAAATGCTCCCGAAAGAGAATGTAGCAGAAAGAAATGGAGGAGATCTGAATATCTGAAGTTTTCTTTACCCAATTAATTCTCATTGGGTTCCTAGTTGGCTTGAATTAAATCTGAGAGACTAGGTAGGTGTTTTCCTTCATTTATAATTTTTATATTTAGCTTATTGTGTTGGTGCACAGGTCATTCAAGGAARAAAACTGGGAAAACACTGTTTTCTTTTACAGTTACATACATAGATTTGTTTCATTTCCTTTCCTTGTCAGTAAAGGTGAAAGACATTCAGCAGCACCACAACGACTGGAGAGAAAAACAGGCCTGACCTTTAAAGAGCAATGCATGACTTCTTTGTAATTACTATTAAACACAGGCAAACTCGTGCTAGTATGGACAGTCCAGCTGGGAAGTGGCACCAGCTGTGGTCTGCAGAGCCCCCAGTGCCATCCTGGGGAGGGCTGGCTGCACTCCTGTGGTCTTGGACAGCCTTTGCAGCACACCATGAAATCATATCAGCAAATTCAATGGACCAATTAAGGACTTGCTAAATCTCTGTCCTCCTTGCAGGCAGCTGCTCTGGCTGCTCTGGAGGTGTTATGGGCTTATGACAAAATGGAGCAGGGTGTATTGTTGCTAAAAGCAGGGATTGAACAATTATTTTTGCCCATGACTCCATAAAGATTCAGCACATATTAAGATGAAGATTTTTCACCTCATCCATAATAGAATGTATGTAAACAAAAATATCAGAGTATTGAGAGAACTAATAAAAGAAAGGCATTGATTTCTAAACTGGGTATCTGATTTTGTGGGTGATTATGCAATCACTGGCACATTGAGAAATACGTTTGCATAAAATATGGATATATAACAGGTGGGTTMCACTTTCTTTGGTTTTTTAGATTACATAATTTTTTACWGTATTATATTTGAATAGAAATGAAAATTATATTTAAATGCTACTCTCCTCAAGTGAGGCACTGGACCATCTACAGATTGGGATTTTACAAAAGACAACTACATATTAAAAAAATAAATCTAAACTTTTCACAATATAGTTGTAAACTTCCCTCAGCTCTCTTGCACCTGGCCACAATCTTGTTGTAATTCATGCTAGAATCAGCATCACAGTATTTTCATAGATTGCACTGAAAACTTTAGTCTGGGTTGATTTTTCTATCTTAACTGACTGGATAGAGCAGACAACATGAAAGCAGATAACCTTGGCTACTATATTTGTTGTCTAGTGGTATTAGCATATTTCCTTTCAATTTTCTCCTATTGTGTCTCAAAAATAAAAATTAAGAAAGGTACTTATTTTATGTGTTTTTTTAAACTACTCTCTAATTCCTTAATAAAATTAATCCTATTGAAATAGTCTGATATTTAGCACAATCAGGTCATAGGAAGGTAAATTTGAGAAGTCAAAAACTATCCAAAGTGTACTTCTTTTTCTGAAAAAGAACTCTATAATAATATCCATTTTTTTAAAGAAAAAAAACAAAACAAAAAATAAAACAAAACAAACAAATCCCCCCCCTCCAAAAGAAACTTGGAAGCCCTTACAAAGACTATTTTAATTTGCTAAATTTTTATTCCAATAGAGGATGAAAGGATATTTCAGAGATAGAGTTTTCTATGGAAAGGCARTCCCAGGATGATTTTTACAGAGCTAAAATACTAATGAACTAGTTTTCAAGTAACTTTACTCTCTAAATGCATAAAGCCTACTCATGTATTAATGTACTATTTTTTATTTAGTTTTTTATTTTTCTACTGATTTACTWCTTACATTGCTACTTATCTATTTCAGATAAGAGAAGCATCTCCCTACATTCTGTCACTATTCAAGCTCTGCAGGTTACTTTCTTGCAGTGAAGGAATTATTAATGTTGAGTCTTTCTAAACTTACGTAGGTACAGAAAAGAGATGAAAGCAAATGTTATTGCTTGTGAACAACTTTCCAGGTCAGAAGTTTGCACCTTCAATGAAAATGCTGTTCCAGAAGCATTTGCTTGTTTAAATAAACAAAGGATTATCTGCACTCAAAAGTAAGAGATTGTTTACATGGTAAGACAGGTAGAAAATCTGGAAGTCTAAGCTGAGCAGCACCACCTGATGTTGCACTTGAAGAATGTGGTAATAATGTCATGACATAGATATTTTCCTTGTGATATTCAAAAGCTGGTGTAGCAAAGTGATTAACAGCCACAGCAGATGTGTGTGAGTAGGTGCACACACAAGAATCTCTGTGTGAAAACGGATACAGAAGACTTGATCCCAATGAACACTGAAGACACTTGTCTGAATTTCCAGATGTGTCTTATTTATTGTCCTCACTGTGAAATGGCCTAGGATCCCACCCCGTGGTCAGGATGTTAGTCTCTAAAACATAYTTGCAAAGTTTCTGGCCAATGTGATTTAAAATGGCTGTTAAACTATATATGGTGCAGAAAATCAGATTCATAATGGAGCCACACAGATATTCACTGTTTTTTGGAAATGCCAGACGTGGTTATATGTAATGAAGTGCAGGTGATGTTAAAATAATGGATTATTTAAGGTGAAAGGCAGCAGAAACTTCTCAAAGCATAGACAAATGCTGACAGGACTTTAGGCTTCTCCTTAGTTACTTCAGATTATTGAATTCATTCTTAATAATGGATATCATTCATATAACCTGAGGTCTGTGATTTCACAGTGGAGGCCAAAAGGATATCACTTTCATAGTCTCCTACCATACCTCATGGTGGCTTAGTGGCAGTAATTCTATTATTTCATTAGCCTATGTTTCCACTGGAATTTTCAAGATATTTTTCTGCATTCATGAATATTGTCACTTTGCTACCAATAAACACAACAAGTTACACAACTTCTTCTTCCATTCATGCAGTCTTTTACATAGCACTCCTTTCCTGACAATTAAAATATCACTCATCTAAAGGCTTCCTATYCATTGTCCCTCGCCAAGTTTAGGTTGCGTGAAATGGGAAATAGGACTTTCCTCCTTTTTCTGTTCCTGTTTTGCCYGAGAATCTCTTTTAATTAATTCCACATGCATAATATTAATGTTCATCTCTCCTTTAACTTCAGATTTCACAAACGATTTAATTGATGAGGAGTTTTTCTTTAAGAAGTCCTCCCAAARAAATTTTAAAAGAGGCAGTTTTAAACTCCTAAATGAAATCTTGATRCAAATTTATTTAAGAAATTCTACATTTCATTATTTTTATTGAAGAACCTATCAAAAGAAAATGAAATAAAATACTGATCAAGACTTCTTCAAATAACTTCTCACTGGAACATTGCCTTCTCATGTCTTTTTTTTTACATGCAGTTTATCTGCATCTGAATTTCTAAATTTTTTAAGATTTAAGATTTTTTTAAAAGGTGGACATAAATTCTTGGGCATAGAACATGAGATTTGACTTCTTTAGACATGCCATGTGCTGGTCTTTCAAAATATTATGCGGCTATTTCATTTGAATTCAAAACCAATTTTATTCTACATTTTAATTCAAAGGTAAATTAATTCAAAAGACAATGCTTATAGGCAAGCATCTCCATGAAATGTATCAGAAAGACAATGGTGCTCTCACAAATGGTTATTTCATAGAACATCAATGTATATTTTTGGGTTATTAAAGATCATATGGAAAAAATCCCCGCATATTAGAACTTAAGAGAGGAAATAATTTGTTTCACTGTCTGTCTCTGATATGTCACTGGAAACATTTAAAGAACTTAAGCAGAAGGCAAGTAGACATGGAAAATTCCTAAGCAGACTTTTGGCACTTCCAGGAATGCACAATAAAGGTTTCCTGAGACCAAGCATTGCATTCACAATGAACCACTTATCCATTTATACTTCTTTGTTGTCATCTAGAGTCTGTGAGTTCCATACTCATGAAAAAGGATATTATTATGCGTGTAGTAAACAGTRCTTGAATATTTCATTTGTTTCCCTTTTTGGTCCTTTGTTGCCAGAAGTTGTGAGCAAATATTCCTTATTCAACCTTTTGAATATTTAATGATTTTATGTTCATCTTTTATGCACCATCTTTGATCATCCTTGTCACAATTCTCTCTACCTTTTTTCTGAGATGTGTTTTTAGAAAGGAGGYGATCAGAACTACAGCTGGTATTCAAAACAGAAGAAAAGTGACATAGATAACAGCAGCTTGCTGATAGCTTTTTTTATTATGAGATTTTTCCTCCAAACCATTTCTATGATCTCTTTCACCTTTTATCTGCTTTAAGCATTGAGTTGGACATATTTAGAGAATTCACAGTAGCTCTGGTATCTTTTTCCTGGGCATTTGTAAGCAATCTAGAGATCCTCAAAAATTTTTCTGATTTAGTTCTGATTAAAAATTCTATATTTAGGATTCCCCTTCCTTCCTAAATTTTCTCCAGATTGAAATGAAGAATGTAATGACRCTTAAATTTATGCAGGATCACAGGGGATCATATTTCTTTGTTGGTTCAATGCATTTGGTGAATGTCTTCTGTTAACTTCTAATAACCTTCTAATTGATCATTAGAATCTGTTTAACTATATCTGTATCTTAAATCAGATTATGGAGGWTTTTTTGTATAACAGACTGTAATGTTATACACATTTCTTTCTTTTTTCCTTTGYGTTTGCCAAATATAATCTTCACATTGAGCTAAATCTTAAATGCAGAGCTGCTGTGGGATATATTAAATGGATTTTCATGCAAGCATAAAACACTGTATTAGAATTATAAAGTGAAAAATATGTATATATTTGTATGCATACAATATATGTATGTATACAAATACATACATATGCATATATGCATTTACATGTATATATGTATGCATATATATATTTATGGATATATATGTGTGTGTATGTGTGCATATATATATGTATGTATATACACATATACATATGCTATAAACCAATTAATCGTTGTTATATTTGCATAGTTTGCAGTTAAGACTGTTATAATTTCTGAGTATAAAATTATCTATAAGCAAGGGTAAGATGCATAGGAAAAATGCCAGGCTGACAAACAGGTAGGATGTTCTTCAGTTTATACCATTTGTTCAAATACTAAAATTTTATTGATATTAGTATATAATGAAATGGATTGCTTTTTTATCAAAAAAGGGGGCTGCAAGTCAGAGTAGGAGCTTTCAGGAAAAAAACCCATATTTTGCTATGTCTGATACCCACAATGGTGTTCACAGATGCCTTGAAATGACTGCTGTAAGTTTTGATTTAACACTTTTTCATGCATAGACACAGCACGTGGATCATACATTTGATACTGACCAGTTCTATTTATTTTCTCAGTATAATTTATAATACATTAAATTCTAGATGATTGCGAACTGTAGAAGGCAATACATAARAACAGGAAATGAGGTGTGCACAGAGGATATGAGGCATGCACCATCTTCTATTTGTGTTTCAGGTCAATAAAATATTGTATTAACAATTTTGAATCAAAGCAATAGGTAAAGACAGGATGCTTTCTATATGCATATGTGACTACATCAATATATCTTTAAAATTCAGAGATGCTCCACACAGTATTAGTCAGTTACGTGGTTACATATTTGTCCTAGATACTATGTCAGAGTCAAAAATCTGAAGACTAAGGTGGTAGTTTTAAATGACCGGGAAAGYCAGATTTTTTTCATACAAGTCATTTCAGAGATTTATAATGATAAATGATTGGATAGACTCTTGAAAAAAACCTTCGTATTAAGATACTGGAATGTTTAGCAAAATCTGATTGAAGCTATGGTAGGAAAATGACATAAATGAAGGAAAATTTTGACTAAATCTGAGACAAATATAAGAATTCATTTTCATTTTTAGTTTACTTATAATATGCTTTTATCAAGATACATCATTTGAGGCCAAAAGTAAATGCCTTATTTCAAAATTTTACAATATGAAGCTTAGTAGATCTCTAATAAAATTCCTGTGAGAATTCTGTTTATTGAAATTAAAATGTATTCYTAAAGTATTTCTAGGGGAGCTATACTATTAAGAAACAAAATTCTTCACAAATCGTAAAACTCATGCATCATTGCTTGCATTTAAATAAATGGTCCTCTATGGAAAATACATGAGGTATACAGAGAATCATAAAATAGATCATGACTATGTTTTACCTATCCCAGGTTGAAATGGCATGGCATAATCTGAATTCATATGGTCAAAATGCCTTCAGCAAAGGCTGCCCTGAGTTACAACTGAATATTTTCTAAGACAACTACTGTGTTGTAGTCTAAAATTCTATGAGGAATCATATTGACATTACAAAAGATATGGATGTTATGCTATTGATTACTTCAATTCACCAGTGCACATATAGCTGCAACAGCCTCATGAGGTGTCAGTATATCAGACTTACAGCTGAAAATATCCATCTGACCAGATAAGTAATAAAATAATGTCTTATCAAAAATCCCAGAGTTTTGCTGTAGACTTTATTTTGGTCAGAATTTGACATAATCAGAGATTAAGAGCCACCTATTTTGTGTATACCTCATGTGTGTATACAGCTATATAGCTATATACAGTGTATTTATACGTAGATACAATATATTTTCCCCCACAGATTTCATCTGGGCCCAACATTAGAGGGAGGGGATTTGTACCCTCTTATCAAAGATAAGCACATCCTCAACTTCGATTTTGGAGGAGCATGAGGTCTGGCCACTTTACAAAATGTAAGAGTTTTGCAAACATCAGATCACAAGATAAAAGAAATTACAAGGCCACACAAGAAGAGAGACAGCTAGAACTGTGTCTTCAACAAAATATAAAGTACACAAATAAATATGACTATGAGAGTATTAAACATCTAGACATCTTCTTTAAAGAGATTACCAAGTTCTTATTTTGATTCAGTAAGGAAGAAAATAGCATTTACTTATACTTAGCTTAAGGTGGTTAGCTTAAGCACATATCAAGTACTTACTAACTTTGAGTTGAGTTATCCATTATTCTGGTTACTGTCATGTTTCTGGGCAAAGAAAATAATTTTAAAATATTCTTCAGCACTTTTCAATTTTAAAATATTTGATAAAAAGGGAAATGGAGTAATTTGAGTTGGCACATTGATACTATGCTGAGTTTGACTTGCAGGGAAAAAAATAATTAACTAGTTGAAAATTCCCTCTGCCTGTCACCCTTGATAGTAGGTATGAAGGGCTTGATTTAAACCAAGATCACCTTGCAAATCTTACATAGGATGCATTGTGTRGCTTCACAGCCAGACGACGCCAAAGCCACACACCCTGACATGCTGATAACAGCCTTTCAAATAGACACACACACACTCACAAAGAGAGTTTAAAAGCATCTCCCCCACCTCACTCTGACACAGAAACATTTTTCTAAAAACAGACCTCGACTAGCAGCAACTTTGGTCAAAAACTGTGAGATGTAAGAAYATAAAAAAAAATGTTGACAGGGGTATGACTTCCTCCTATGCAACAGTACAGAATTATATAGATATTGCACCTTCAACCAAGGTGTCTATTTCAGTTGGTCTTCCTCCTACAAGAGCACATATTTAAATCAGTTTAGATTTTTTCCCTCTTTCCATTCACTATTCCTGATTCTAAAGTGGAAGCTGGGTCATGTTAAAATTACTCGCATTGCTTAAGCGTTCCTATTATTTTAATGTTGTGAGTGCAGATTTTCTGATTGCTTTCACAAACTGAAAACAATTGGTTACTGCCTCAAGGGCTTGATGTATTTTGGTTGTAACCCAATGGCAGGTATCCTGTTGCCAGAAGCTCTGTGACACATCACTCAAAAAGAATTCAGGCCAGAAGAAAGAAGATTAAGATAAAAGTCAGGGAGGAATTTTGGTGACCTGCTCCACTGAGAACATTCAACTTTATTTCCATGCTGCCTATGGTGACAAAATACAGAACCAAGGAGGAAATCAGAAAACCAGCTTCTGCAAGTGATTCTATGGTGTCAATCTAATAGTATAAACAGCCACAGAATTAKTCAAATTATTCAGAATTATTCAAAGGCAATTCAAATTATTCCTCAGTAAACCAGGGGGCATCATTCAGCRTGATCCAAGACAATATGAGCCATTAACCCTGTGTAATGTAGGAATGGAAGCGTTTGTGTCAATTTGCTTCTACCACTTATATTTTCTGTACACCAGATGAGCTCTACTGAGCCCTTTATCCACTCAAGAATCATTTATTGATGGTCCAAGATTGAACCAAATCCCAAATGTGGGATTGGATTGCTTGCCTGTGGTAATTTGCAGCTGTTGGTACCTGCCTCCTCCACGGGAGTCTTTAAAAACCAAAAGTCTTTTCAGGTTGCCTTGGCAGCTGTTTTAAAAATCTTTTGAGACAAATTAGGCATAGCCATGCATTGGATTCAGACAGCACATTGCCAGTCAGTCTTGCTGAAATCCTTCTTGCTTAGAGTAAAGGACAAATTAAATGAGTTACTGCTCTCAGTTTGAATATTTTCCACGTGCCATTGAAATCAACATAGAATACCAGAAAAAAAATGCACTACTCAGTTTGGGGTGAGAGAAATAAAACTTCATTTTTCAAGCTTAGTATTAAGATACACATGTGCGCTTGGAACTTAAGGGACCATGTTCAGGAAAYGTCTAGACTACATAGTCCAGTTAAAACATCAGTAGTTTTGCAAACATTTATCAGGGATAGTATCACTGGAAAAATATTTAGCTGTTTATTTCGCCATAAAATAAGTAGAGATAAAAATATCTAATATCAGCATAAGTGATACTTTATTTTTTTTATTACAAAAAGTTGTCATGCTTCTGTATAATTTTCTCTCACTGCTTTTTCTAAAGTGAGGCCAAGTCCTAGAAAGTAAGTGAATTATAGGTAAGAAAAAGGAATTTTTCATTGTGCTTCAGAGGAAAAACTAATTGTTWACTAGAAGCAATATTTAAGATTATGAGGACTCTTTTGTCTCAACCACCTGAAAAGCTGTTCACCCTCACGGTAGCTGCAGGATTTACTATATTACCTGGAATTTTATAGTTTTGATTTAAATTACCATACTGAGCAAGAATCTAAAATGACAAACATTACTTTGGTACATTCTTTTTCACACTTTATTTCTCAGGTTTGTGTCCTCATCATTTCTTTCCCCTCCCTACTCAGCTGCAATCTGCTAGCATGACTTTCCTTTCTGCTAAAAATGCTCCTTTAATTAGTGACATTATTTGATTTCAGAGTTGGCATTATCTAAGCAGTGGAGTATGGGAAGTGAGAATTTGATTCCTGTTGTGTATGCATGCATTGAACTGTTCCGTTCCATGGAGATACCTGAGCTACTCTGACAGAACCCAAGCAACGTAGCAATGTCAGTGTGTTGCTGTGCCAAGGCTAATTAGCTTCACTGCTTGTAAGGATTAGGTACAACAGCTGTGTAGTGTATGCAATTCCTTTTAATACATGGAAATTGATACCACCCTCTTTCAAGGCAAGACCCTCATTCAAAATGTCATATTTCWTGGTGATTTTTAAAGAATAAACATTTATAGAGTGATAGAATAGTTTGGCTTGTAAGGGACTTTAAGGATTATCTGTTTTCAAGCTCCCTATCATGGACAGGGACACCTTCCACCAGGCCRAGAGGTTCAAAGCCCCATCTAAGTGGTCTTGAACACATCCAGTCAAGCAGCATCCACAGCTTCTCTGAACAATCTGTTTCAATGCCTCACCAACCTCACTGTAAAGAATGTCCTCTTTGTATCTGATCTAAAGGTGCCCACTTTGATTTTAAAGCTATTGTCCTATCACTATATGCCCTTTTGAAAAATCCCTCTCCAAATTTAGGTGCTGGAAGGCTGCAATCAGGCCTTCCTGGAGTCTTTTATTCTCCAAACTGAACACCCTCAACACTTTCAGCCCATCTTCATAGGGGAGATGCTTCAAGGCACTCCTCTGGACTTCTCCAACAGCTAAATATTTCTTATCCTGAGAGCCTCAGAGCTGGATCCAATGATCCACATGAGTCTCAAAAGAGTTGAGTACAGGTACAGAATCAAATCCTTCAACATTCTGGTCATTCTGCTTTTGATACAGCTCAGGGTATAGCTGTCTTGGTGAGCAGTGAGCACACATCACTAGGTCACGTCACTCTTCGCAACAACTCATATTCCCAAGTTCTTCTCCTCWGGGCTGCTYWCAATCCATTCCTCTAGGAGGCATACAGGTCTCTGCCAAGCCTGTATCTGTGGCTAGAATTAGCCTGAACAACATGTAAGACCTTGCACTTGGCCTTGATAAACTTTATGAGGTTCACCTGGTCCCACTTGTAGAGCCTGTCAAGGTCCCTCTGGATGGCATCTCCTCTTTATGTGCTCACACCACACAGCTTGGAGCCATGGACAAGCTTGCTGAGAGTGCATGGAATCTCACTGTCTATGCTGCTGACAAAGATGTCAAACAATGCTAGTCCCAATGTTGACCCCTGAAGGACACCATCATCACTGGTCTCCACTTGGACATCGAGCTCTTGACTTCAAYGCTTTGAGTGTCAATTCCTTATCCACTGAGTGGTCCATCCAATCCATGCCATAGGGACAGAAATGTTGTCCAGGAAAATGACAAATACCTTACACAAATCCAGGTAGATGACATCTGTTACTCTTCCCTCATCCARCAAGACCGTAAGCTTGTCAGAGAAAGCCACCAAATTTGTTGGACACAAATTGCCATTAGAGAAGCCACGTCAGCTTTCATAAATAACCTCCTTATTTTCCAGACGTTTTAGTATAGATTCCAGGATGATCTGCTCTGTGATCTTGCCTGCACCAAGGTGTGACTGACTGATCTGTTCCTTAGTACTTCCTTTTTTTCTCTTATTAAAAAATGAGGTTATATTTCCCTTTTTCCGTCAGTGGAAACTTCAACAGATCACCACAACATCCCAGTATAATAGACAGCAGCTATGCAACTTCAACCACCAGTTTCCTCAAGACTCAAAGACGTATCTCATCAGGTCTCAAGGACTTGTGTATGKGACGGTTCACAGGGGTTTTCAGGTGACGGAAGAGACGAGAATGTTGACTCCATGTTCAGAAGGCTTGATTTATTATTTTACGATATATATTAAATTAAAAGCATGCCCTAAAGACGCAGGAAAAAAAATCTTCTTCGGCTGCGGGAAAAATCTCTCCCCCCTGCTGTGAGTCARGGGGGCTGGGAAGCAGCAGATAGTCTCCATCCAAAGGACCTTCTCCCGTGGGAATTGGGGGGAAGAGCGCCTGCCCCCTGCAATCAGCAATCCACGGAAAGGAAGCTGCCCTCCATTGCAAGACCAGAAAAAGCATCCTGAATGATGGATGAATACGAGGATATTCAAGTCCACGGTCCAAGGCGGCTTTGAAAATGGATTCCATGCATTCCCATATGAACATATCAAGGGCATAGAGCACATCCGTAAAAAACCCATAGAACTTTGCCCATTGAAAAAACTCATAGAAATGTCTCTTCATCATAGGAATACTGTCCTCTTCAYCCCATTTTTGCCAGAAGGCAATAAGGTTCTCTTATGAGGGGGAGAATTGAACCTCTGCTTCTGTGGGGACTCTTCCCCACATGTGCAGCCACAATCTGCGAAGGGCAGCATTGTCAGGAAAGGAAAAGTTAACAATACCTTATGACAGCATCCACCAGGCTCTGGCAGGTTGCATGATGCTGCTGAGCTTTCCAGACATCTTCCCTGGAGGCTTTTCAAAAGGTTCTCTTTGTGGTCAGCCTTAGCTGTGAACTCTGTTCAAATCAGGATCTTCAGTTCTTGAGCTCCTGGCTAGAATYCACTTCTGTGGTCACTTGTGAGGTGATCATCAATGCCACACATTCAGGATTTACCCAGTGTAGCAGTGCTCCTCTGGGGTGTCACCAAGTGATGAATCTTCCTCATTCACTCGAGGGTCACCATCTGTGATGGCGTTCACAGGGGTTTTCMGGTGAGGGAAGAGACAAGAATGTTGACTCCATGTCCAGAAGGCTTAATTTATTATTTTATGATATATATTAAATTAAATCTATACTAAAAAGAATAGAAGAAAAAGTTTCATCTCAGAAGGTTAGCTAAGCTAAGAATAGAATGAATAATAAATGTTTGTGTCTCAGACAGAGAGTCCAAGCTAACTGGRCTCTGATTGGCCATTAATTATAAACATCCAAGAYGGGCCAATCACAGATGCACCTGTTGCATTCCACAGCGGCAGATAACCATTGTTTATATTTTGCTCCTGAAGCCTCTCAGCTTCTCAGGAAGAAAAATCCTAAGAAAGGATTTTTAATGAAAAGATGTCTGCGACATGTGTACCTTTGGGGTCCTGAGATATTCTAGAACTTTATCGTCTCCTACAGCTGGCAGTTCTYCATTCTTCCAGTTACAGCCTTTTCTGTCTGCAACTTGAATGGTGTGGCGCTGCACTTTCTAGTAAAGACTAAGGAAAAAAAATCACTGAGTATCTCAGCCTTTTCTGTATCTCAAGTTACTAGGTATTTTGTTTTGTTCTGGAGAAGGCTCTGTCTCACTAAATATAGTGTTATCTATATATGTGATAGATCTATAGAGYAATATCATCATGTAACCCTGAATGATTTACTACATCTATAACCAACAACCTAGGACTTAGACGGGCATCACTAAAACAGAAGGAAGCTTCACAGTGTATGCAAGCCTTGAAAGACTGTTATAACTGAAAAGAAGATAGATGTGTCTTCTCAGAGCTGGGTGGCAAGTTCATGTTGGAGTGGAGAGACAGCCTAACACCTGTACTGTTTCTCCAATTCTGTGTCTTAGATGAAATGTGCTACCCATTTTCAAAACATTTAGAATCAAAGTAAACAGCTGTGGAAAAGTACTGATTACACTCTTTTTAACCARATAGCTAAATCACCCTCCTCTCTCTTTTGCTGTAAGTGATACTTAGATTAACAAGATATTTATTATGAAACAAACTTTCCTTCCTAAAAGTTATTTCAGAAGATGTATAATAGCCTTTTGAATTAATTCTCTATCACCAAGGGTGGTATAGTTTTCAACATATTAAAGGATACAGTGTTAATTTTACACTTTGTCCTTTAAGTATATTCATTTACTTTCCATGTTATCGCTTTTGCTTCTTTCGCGTCTCTTTGCTGCTTGAAAATAGAGGACTGATCTTTTTTTCCTCAATACTGGATTTTGGAATTCAAAATARATTATAAAGTTTTACAACTAATTTTACAGGACCGTCAGAAAGAATCATCATCAATTAGTATTAAAAGCCMCTTAGGAACGGGAATTTGAATTTAGAAGCATGAAGTATTCATATTTACTTCTCAATATGAACTTTGAACTGATATGACCATTATATACTCCAAGAAAAGGTCCAGTAATACTCCTGTCTGAACGTAACTTTATTAGTTATTGATTTTGTGACCCTTGCATGTATTTAATTGCATTCTTACTCAGCTAACGTTCCTCCAAAAGTTTCATACATTTATCCCTTTTAAGAGAAATTGATTCCATATTTGTTGTGTTTCAAAATTAAAGGCCTATCTGAACAATACACCTGAATATCACAGTTTGGTTTCCCTTGGTCTGTGATCATTGATGGGACTGAAAGACTTTTTTCTTCCACCATTTTCTTCAAGTGTTCTGAGTTTCACTTCAAAACAGTTTGGCTATAAGGTAATACAGAGAAGATCAGAATATACAGTATTGTTTAAACATAGAGAATTAGAGTAAGGAAAACCAAAAGTAAATATTTGTTTAAAAAATAAATAGTCCTCTGCTAAACAAAGCTGCAACACTCTTTGATTCTGTACATATGTGAAAGGAGGCTTCACCCTATTTTCCCCAATTCAGAAGCAGACGAAATTTGGTTAGTGAATTTTCTCACTCTCTCAAAGTGCTTGTTTCTCCTCATGCATGAGTGCATGAGCAGGAACAGCAGCCTTTTAATGATTATTTTCTTCTTCRGAGCCTACATTAGCTACAGAGAAAAATAAAGTATTTTCACTCTCCTTTCTTGCTAGACAGCAGCAATAAAATGAATGAGTCCAAATAGAAGCAGTGAATCCTAAGATTATATTAGTTTCTTATTTCTTCACCAAATGTCATGGTTTCTTTAGTATTAGAGAACAGACTGGTTTATGTTGGCTCTTGATTGCACTCAGAAATAATTTTTTTTTTTGCCATTTATATTATGCAAAAAGACTATATTATTAACTTGTGCAGAAGTCTATACAAGTGTGATACCAAAAATACACCCTAACAAGTGTCTGTAGAAATCTTTGTGTGACTATGAGTCATGCTTCTTCCCACTAGCTTCTTTAAAGAAAATGCCACAACAATTTTTTGTTATATACGTTATAATTAATGATAATTTATTATCAGCCACTAGTCAAATATGGAGAAATTTATAACAAAGATTGGGTCATTCATCCATGTCTGTGTGTACACCCAGAAATTACTTAAACAATTATACATCTAAATATATGGTATAAATGTAGAAAATAGAGAATCACCTCTGCTGATATCATCCATAGATGCATCAAATAGATTCATATAGATATGTTGGGCATACAAGCCATATTTTACCAGTTCACACCTGCTTTTATAGTAGGTTTTCCCAAGATTCAGTAATTTAATCTAGGTTATTCTCTTATAATGGGAAAATTTATTTTATCTTATGTGAAGTAGTTCCTATAAGGGGCTATTCAGATTATTCTTTACTGTCATTACTCTGTGCTTGTAGGCATATTGACTTTAYTGTTAGTGGGACAAGTGGAACTTCACCTAGAATATTTTAGATTGCTAACTTAACATAATACTAATTCTAGAATATTTTAGATTTCTAAAATAACTTAATACTTGCCCTTTGGGTTTCTTCCCTAACCCATTTATTCAGTTTTTAAAAGATAAAATCTCTTTAATGTACTGTATGTGAGGTAGGAGAACTTATTCTAAAATCAGGACATAATCAGACAGCTAGCAGTATAGATCCATTACTTCATKAATTTAGAATAAGGAAGGTAGGGTACATATTTCCTATCTTCAAGATCTTAAAATATTTTAATGTGGGACTTTATTCTATTTATATGGAAACAATTTTGAAGAGTAGAAGAAAGATGCAAGCATCTCAAATTATTTAGGAAAATGTTGTCTTCTTATTGTAAAAGTTCCATACCTTCTTGGCGATTTCTCATGGGCAGTTCCTTGCAGYACTAACTCCTTCTTCTGCACAACACAGCAAAAAAACTCCAACTCTCCCCCTCACCCAGCTAACCCACTCTTTGTAGCACTTGTTTCCTYATTGGRCACAACTGTGGCCTAGTAAGAGCAGACCTGTTCCTAATCTTTGGTGATTAGTACAGCTGCAACTCCTGAGGTGTGAGACTACCTTCTGCACTATCTTTTATTTTCTTACATTCTATCCCTGCACAGGAAAATTAAATGGGTTGGGAGTTACAAAGTGTTATGTCAACACCTTCACTACAKGTTCTCAGATTTAGAGCCACATAGAGAGAGCATCAAACATGAAAAAGAATTGGGCAAAAGGTAACAGTGTCACATTTGAAAGCATTTCAGTGTAGAACTGTGATTCTGTAACTGCTCAAAATTATTCAGGTGATCCAGCTTTTTGTACTTTTTATGAGCAAACAGCTTATCAAATTCATCAGGTACTGGTCTCACTTGTCTCTCCCTTATCCCAGCAGTGTTTAAAGGTAGCCTGTGAAGGCAAACATGATAGTACAGTAGGGTWAACCTGGTTTCCAGTTAAGATATTTTGAAGGCCCTGAGCAAAGACAATAAGAATATTTGYCTATATTATCCTCAGTATTCCAGAAAGGGAAACAAAAACAGTCATAGCCTAGAGTCCTCCACATCTCATTGTGAAGCAATGTAAAATAYTAATGTGTGGTTCAGAGCAAATGTTAAATGTAAAGTTCATAAAGAAGCTGTCATAAAATTATTTTGTTATACTAGTGCTTTATGCCAGCACTTGGATCAAAGGTGTTGAAAAGTCAGAAATAACCAGATAAGACTTCAGAGAAGCTAGAGACTTTACACAAAGTATTCTGTGTCAAAAGACTARGAGAACAGAAATTGCTACATCTTCAGAAAGAAGTAATCATTTGTTTTGAAAGAGGGAGAGACCAAGCTCATGCAAAAATCCAAAAGCAAAAATGTAAAGCCAAGTAACCATAAAAAAAAATCAGAGAAACCAACTAATAATAATTGGAAAAAAAATATGGATTTTCCATTAAAACATTCTGCAGGTAGCTTATCAAAATATTTTAAATGCAAAAAATGTCTACAATACAAAGAGACAGGACATACACTCTGTCCATGAAGATGGATACYGTAACAGATCCCCTACCCATATGGTTTATACTTTTTTTATTCCAGAAAATGAAGGAATTATTCATATACATGTTAATAACAGCCTTGACCTACGTGTGCCCCCTCTATACCTGTTAGTTTGAGAGAATGCTTCTTGCTCTAGTTAAAGGTATGTATTAAGAGGCATTTGAGCAACAAAGCAGTCTGATATTTTGTGAGAACCAGTCTTGAAACCTGCTCAGTTTATTAGTATAAATACAGTCAAAAGGATCATTGTCATCCTTCAACTAACTATAACAAATTGTATTTTAACGCTTCAGCATTTTCCCCCAGAGATTACAGCTTTTTTATTGAGGCTTCCACAGCAGAAAAGTAATCTAGATATTTTATTAGGTATGAAGTAGAAGCAGAGTGCATCAATGTATCAAGTCTCTGCTGCTATGGAAGATGCATAAGAGTCCTCATAAGTCAATTACTATTCAAACATTTTTTGATTGTGTTAGAATGAAATAGATCTGATTAATGTGAGCTGGAAAAAAGCTTTTGAAGACAGAATTTTTCTCCTGGTGAAAGACAAAAAAAAAGAAGAAATAGATAAAAGAACAGAAAATGGATTGGGATCACAAATACAAATTAAAAGCTTATGTCAGTAGCATAAATAAACAAAACTTTATTCTTCTTTCCAGAAAGAGGAAMATTTTCTACATTACAATATTGGGTAAAAATTCATAACTTAAAAGTGGTAGATGTATCTTAAGGACTGCTCTGACTGGCTTAATATTTGGGAAGAGTAACTCAACAGTTGAACAAGACAATGTAAAATAAAATACGTAAATTCACCTCTTTAAAATATTATATCAGACATTAGACTATTGGACTCTAATCTTATATTTTCTAGGGAATAAGGCAAGTCCAAGGAAATTTATGCTATTCTACAGGAAAATGAAACAAAGCACAGTAAAAAAAGAAAGCAAACAAAAAAAACCCAAACAAAGAAACAAAAAACCAAACACAACAAAAAAACCCCACCAAAATCCCACACCACAATTTCCTTCAAAGCTTTATGTGAAAAAGGTCAGTTACTGTGAGTGCATGCAAAAAAATTTTAAAACTTCCAGAGTACTCTTTGATTTTCAAGCATTTGACATCATCTTGATGAGAATAATTTATATATTTCTGTGTTTATTTAATTTATCCTTATTTTTGTTATAACTCAGTGAAATAATACAGAAATTCAGCTATACTGAAACTCAACACAAATAAAAATCKAAGAGAACAGTAAACTTCTTTTGTAGACCAGAATAGTATAAATGTTGTCTCCCATAATTACTTTAGTTTGTTTTTAAATAAATCCTTTTCATWTAATTCTTGGGATTCTGAATATGTTATTTCACAGTACTAACATCTGCAGAATGGGAAGACAAGCTGTGCTTTTCCTCAAAAAGGGCAGTTTCAAGRATGAGAAATGAATTTTGATTAATTGTTTTTCAGTACTGTCCTAGCTACAGAGGTCAGGGAACATTTCTAGTCTTTTTCAAAGACTTTTCCAAAAAATTTATGTCCCATGGAATTTATCATCAAAAGGCTAAACCATGACTGTTCTAGATAGTCAGGGTGAAGGAATGGTATTAACTGATTTTCACAGAGGAAATGTGTAATATCCTACCTCACCAAGGCTGAAGGGATTTTGAAAAGAAAATATATTTAGTCATGCAGAATTCTGTCTTTGCAGTGTGAATCTTATATTTCATCTGGCAGAAATAAAAGTATCATCTTCTGCAGGTTCCATGTGGACACTTCTTCTGGAAGACAGAATTCCTTGCCAGATTACAGAAATTGTAAGCCATTTCACCTTCTATACATTTAAGCATTTTGTTCACTATCAAAATAAGATACAAGAGAATTTCTCCTTCAGCAAAAAAGTATAATTTAAAAGAAAAGTATTATTTTACTAAATGTAGTTACTGTAAAAACACAAATATTAGGAGCATAGAATCATAAAGGTGGAAAAGACTTCTAAGATCATTAAGTTCAACCTTTGACTGAATATTACCATGCTAAATAAACCATAGTACAGAGTTCCACATCCAGTCACTTCTTAAACAATTCCAGGGATGATGACTCCACCACTTCCCTGAACAGCCAGCTCCAATGCCTAACTACCATTTCAGTAAAGAAATTCACCCTGATCTCCAACCAGAACGTCCTCTGGGACAACTTGAGGCCATTTCCTCTTGTCTTGTCACTTGTTACCTGGGAGAAGAGGATGAACCTTCCTCTTGGCTACAGCTTTCTTTCAGGTGGTTGTAGAGAGTGGGGCTCACCCTTCAGACTCTGCTTCTCCACGTTAAACACCCCCAGTTCATGTGACTTAGCTTCTAGAAGCTTTTGCAGCTCCACTGCCCTTCTCTGGACATGCTCCAGCACCTCAATGTCTTTCTTATCATGAAGGGCCCAAAACTGAGCACAGGATTTGAGGTRCAGCCTTAGCAGYGCGGAGTACGGGGGGACAATCACTGTCCTGCTGCTGCTGGCCACCCTATTGCTGATGCAGGCCTGGTTGTCATTGGCCTTCTTGGCCACCTGGGCACATGTCCAGCCACTGATGCCCGTCACCCCCATGTCCTTTTCTGCTAGGCAGTTTTCCAGCCTCTCTACCCCCAGCCTGTAGTGCTACATGGGGTTCTTGTGACCCAAGTGACTTCGCACTTCAACTTACTGAACCTCTCACCATTGGCCTTGGCCCATTGATTCAGCCTGTCCAGATCCCTCCTCAGGGCCTTTCTACCCACTAACAGGTCAACCACCTCGCAGTAATCCGTGGSTSTCTGGGCTTTAYAGAAGTCCTACCYGGCTAGTTCGAACCCTTAGCCCACASGGACTAGCATAGACGGAAGATAAAAGACGAGAAGGCTCTTCCCACATGGGAGCGAGTATCCTGTTTATTGGCTTGGGATGGGACACRGCCACCCGCACAGACCACCCARGCAGGAAAGAGGCCGAGCCTTTACCTGCAGTGGGATTTTATAGCCCAGGAGAGGGGGCAGGGAAGGAGGACCGTGGCCAATGGAGTGCCATTGAGGAGGGGCAAGGGGAGGGGCCACTCATGGGACAGACCACCMRAAAGGGGGGGGGGAAGTATGTGAGGGAGCAACCATGTGAAAGGGAGGGGGGATACAACATCCACGTGACCTGACATACGCAGTAACATTTTTTTCCCATCACCCTTACAAAGACAGCAACCAAATAAACTACTTAGTGCAATACAACACCTCCTCCCCCAAATAAGCGTAATCTCTGWACTGTCCCAATTTTTTCCTTTAAAATCTATTTTTTAATTAATTATAAATCGGAGTATTACGCCCTAAGATGTTTCAAAAATAGCAAATTCATCAGTTTAGCACTCCTCTTCTATAGCTGAATAATTCCCCAAAAAAAGACTAAAAATCTGTTTTTTTAAAGTCAATGCACAATGACTGCCTTTCACCAGTACGTAAATGAAATTGTCCCATCCAATCCAATTTCATTTATGTCATCTCTTGTAATAGTTCAAGCTGATTAGTACTAATAGAATGAAGGTTAATCATCCCTAAAAATACATACTTCTCTTTTCCCCCCTCTGAATGCAGGACAGAGTTTTAAATTGTAAATATTTTCGCGGTCTGTTTCTAGGGTGTCTCCTAGAAAATTGATTCAGAAGGCAGCTGCATTCCAAAAGTTGCAACTGACGAAACATCTGAGACATACCTCTTCCTGCAAGTGTTCACTTAATGTTTCCTTTTTCTTACTGTAGAAAAACAATTTTCTCTTGCAAACAAATTGTGATCAAAAATTGGTTCTGAAAAAGGATTCCGAAGGCTCTGAATCTTAGTAAAACACAAAAAAAAAAAAGAATCACACTATTTGCAAAGCAACTGATACTGTTCTTAAAAGTAAGTTTTGGTGTTACTTCATATTTAAACACCTGCTAAAATCTATCATTGTAAGAACATGTCATTCCCATTCATTAACAGCTTGAAATCTCATGTAACASTTGTGCTTTGTAACAATTTAGTCCTTTAACCTTTGTGATAAAAAATTCTTAAATACAATTTTCTCAATTAAAAAAAAAGAAATCAAAAGTTTTGTAGGTATTTTTATTAATTAAAGATTATATATGGAGGTTTTTTTTGAGATTGCACTGTTTGCAAATATTTGGATAATTACTGAATATATTGAAATAGACTTTAATCCTAAAAGTATTCTGTTATTTGGTGGAATTATCATGCCTAYGTAACAACATTTCTGATTTGTTATTTCTTAGGCACTCATGATTTTGTTCTCAAAATATTCTTCATCACTTAAGAGATCAGTGATAATTATTTAAGCAATTAATCGTRAATATGAGAAATACATAAGCATGCTGAATCTTCTAAAGGAATCCCATATACAAAAATTATTTTTTCTCAGTGATTTGATTTAAATTTAGAGAATTTGATACAGTCATTGAAATCACAATCAACCTGTGAACACCATTAATGAACACAGAAAAGGATGATAAATTTTTCAATATGCAGTTGAAAGACAAAATTCAATGAATCTAGATGATGTTGTAAACTCTTAATCAAAGAAGGACTTTTCAATATATTTATCTGAGAATCCTGTCCCATTAATGAAAGATTATGCTTTGTTTTGCTTTTTCCAATTTTTCCAATTTTAATGAAGTACAAGCACAGTACACCTCTTACTCTTGGGAGAAYATTACTGTTGATCCTGATATTTCCTGATAGTAGCACTTCTTTTTTCCTTCTGTAAAAAATAATTTCTCTTTGTTTCTGGTACTTATGATCGTGGTAAATCAGGTAAAAAGTATAAATATGATATTTTTTTTCTTTCTTTTTGATCAGCATTTAAACATCTGAAATGAACAAATAAGGCCTGGAAYTCTGGCGAAATGTTCAGCAGAGCACTAAGGCAAGTCATAGACCAGATTTTACTGTGAATAAAATTTATTTTTTTGGAAGGCTTCTTCATTTTGAAGCAGTAAACACAGAAGAATAAGCCATTTAACTGTCTTRTTTGATTAAAATCTTAGCAACACTTGAAATTTTATAACCAAAAAGTATGAAAATTTCATTAACACATAGATAAATATACATGTACATATTTAAGTCCTGATGATCTGTGCTTAGGATAGATCCATAAATAGCATTATGAAATAATAGGTTTAGATGACTGTTAAACATAAACAAGACAGTTAATTTTGTGAATTAGAAAGGAAAAGCATAAAAAAATTAAACCAATGTTATCAGATCTATTTTTTAATGACAAAAGCACTTCATATTGCTTTTATGATACTCACTTTGTATCAACTAAAGGGAATAAAAGGCTTTAAYGTCTTGTTTTATTACCTTCCAGGAAGCCTGGTGGTGACTGGAAAATTTTGATATTAACATGAAGAATAAAACCACATTTTTCTTAGCAATAATAAAGTAGATTTAAATAATATTTGCTGGAAAATTAATTTYATTTTATTATCTAAGCAAAACTGTAAACAAAGTTTTATGCAAGCACAATGAAAGAATGCAGTGCTGAGGCAGCTCTATGGGTATACTGTGGAGTATAATTTGAACAATGCAGCTGCCTAGGTCTATTTCTTTAGCATTCAGTAAAAATGAAGTTATACAGTCCAGATTTTAAGACAAATTAAGGATAACTCGAATTTGATATGGTGTGGGTATGTGCATTGCTACTGAACTCCTCTGAAACGTAAAGTGGTAATTTGATTTATTTATTTAATGCAGAGTTACTGTAGATTATAAAAATGTTATTTAATAGTAGTAGCTTCACTACACCTCTTCCTTATCTATTCCAATAACTCTTTCTTCATATGCCTCTAGAGATATATTAAGGAAATAGCTTCTTTAAGGAGCTTTAAATTAATAAATTTATTTTACTTGGTGTTGACCACTAAGGTGAGAAAATTTAGCAGTTACAGTTGGGAAATCTTGACTGTTAACAGAAACAGAGTATGAAATTTACTATCTATGTATTTCTGAAACCTTGCAATTTTTCAATGATTGGTCACTGAAAATGTAAAATATGAATAAATAATCACATTTCATAAAATTCTTTAACATATTCATTAAATGTCTCCATGAATTCAGTCTCTCAGATTTCTGCATGAGATTCCTGTACTTGGTCTACACTTCATTTCTGCATTCTCTAGCAATGTTCATGTCCAGCTGCCATTACATTATGCTGCAGAGATGGCACCTGACAAGCARTTTTCTATTTTAAGAGACATTTGAATATTAAATTCATAGTGACGAGCCAGAAAAAAATTGAATCAAATTGTGATTGAACTCTCTCACAGAGGAAGAGCTTTCTGTAACTTACAAAAGATCTGTTTCTGGCCTTGTCTTAGCTATGGACAATGGTGAAGCTCACTTGGTCTTCTACATCAGCTGTCAAGCTCATCCATAGGATCCAAAGTTTATTCTCTATCATACAATAAATTATCCTACCTAGCAGTTAGCTGCGTGGTTATATTGAGTATTCAGGCATCAAACACTTGGTACCCAAAGAAAAAAATATTGAAAATCTACATTTTTAACTTAATAGATATGCCTTACAAATACCAGAACTCTGTCCTTTTAGAATTTAAATGAAGTGGGTGCATTTTTGTTCACATGCCTATATTTTGGGCAAGATTGTGTTCTTATTGTTACACCTGCTACCTTCTGAAGAGAAAACTAATATTATAAGGAGGAACGGCTTACGAAATAGGCAAGATGCAAGGCAAGGAGAAAAGACCATGTGGGCCTGAGTGAAAACACAAATAGTGTTTCTTTATCTCTTGTATGAAGCCATAATAACAACTTTYGGTGATCTATGATTTTTTGAATGTCCTAATTATATTCTCTTGTGAATTTCTTGTCAATATTTGCAGGTACATCTATACTGCTGGGCATTTAGAACAGCGCTGTATGGAAGCATAGTCAAATATAAATGTAAAATACTGTCTGCAGAATATAAGGGAGGAAGAATAGACTGTATTTTATTATTACCTTCAAATAGTAGTCTGTGTGCCAATGTATAAGTAAACATCAAATGAACTGAAGAACATACTCCACATCAAAATTTCCAGGGACCCTCTATATTTCCTCTGTATGGAACAAAGCATTTTTATTCTCTTCATAATGTAAAATTTATATTTCAGATTTTATTTGAATAACAATGAATCCTCATCCTTCCTGCTCATCGAAAATTGCTTTTTTGTTTATTACTCTCTCTTCAGTAGGAAGAAGTATCAATTCATTATTCACAAAATAAAGACTCATTAAAAAAAAAAGAAAAAAAGAGAAAAGAAACCAACTATGTTGTGTCTTTAATTTAAAATCTGCTTGAGGGCCCTATGGGGTATATTAAATCTGTCTCATTGCCATATATCTTAGTGTACGTTTTGCTTGAAACCAGGTGTTTTGTATATTGAACTTTTTAACACTGCAGGGAGGTAAGTATTCACAGCTGGAGTTTTATGCTTCACACATTTTCATGTTTCAGAACAAGGAGAAACCCCTAGGAAAAACTCCTCCAGCACGAAAAGAGGCAGAACAAAGCGTGTCTGTATCTGGTGGCAGGACATGGATATGATGAAGTCACAGATCTAGGGCTTGCATATAAAATAGATGCTGATGTAACCAAGACAAAAAGTAGCAAGCAATTGAAGTGTTTAGCTTGCAGATCAATCACAATATATGAGGTTGTTAGCGTAGAAAAGAGGTGCAAAACAGATTTGAAGAAGGGCAAACAGTTTTTGTAACAGACAAAAGTTAAGAAGACATGTACTTTTAAACAACATTTGAAGACTAATACTTACTGAGTTACCATTTTATCCTTCTGTATGTAATTACTCTAAAATATCCAACTCAGTCTTTCTACAGTGAGAATATTTTGAGAATTATTTTTGACGCATAAAATATGAAATGAGTAAATTCATCTCTCTGAAGTAGTAGTTTGAGAGATTAGCACTTTTCTTTCTCTCATGCAGCCAAGGAAGAACATTGCATTAGTTTTCAGTGAYTTAAGTTCACCAAAAGAGAAAGAAAACTCCAACTTTTTGGGGCAGATGGTCTGGTGAAATCTCTTTAGCAAAACAAAAGTGGACTTCCAGAAGAAAAAAAGTCCCATATGCCATTAATATGCAAGGTTGAAATTGTTTACTTGATAATTGAATTTCAGTTTTTAGGGTACTGGAGAATAATTTCGAAAGACACAGAAACTGGCTTATTAATATAGGAAATGAGAAGGGTTTGGGCCTTAGACAGAGCATAAGACATTTCCATACCTGTATTTTGATCACTTAACAAGTTTATAATCCTTTACCTAATAAACCAATAGAAAGATTAATTTCCTGCAAAGATTAGGAAGGAAAATATTTTTTTTCTGTGTCCTTTGTAGTAACAGGTTTTGGAAACAGAAATCAAGCTTAAGCCACAGGCTGACATTGTGCTGGTTAACTCAAAGGTTATCCCTAAAATTATAAAAAAGAGACAGAAATAACATTGTATGAATACTTGGAGCAGCTGAACACCACAGAATAGTCTGAATTAAAAGTAAAAAGCTAACTGATCTGATAGGAAGTGTACTTAATGGATCCTTTACAAATTCAAAATACACAGAATAGTAAGTGCATACTGATAATCAAAACTATTAAAGTAATAGTGAGTTTGATCCCTTGGTCTCTTGCTGAGGTCASGGATGCTCACATTTCAGTGCAAAACTATATTTTAAATTTTTGGGTTGTTTTGTCTGGTTTTTTTTTTTATGGTGCTGTGTCTTCACCCTTCCTTCAAGCCTAAACCAAAGACTACTGAAGTCCGTAAGATTGACGCCTGGTCTTGTCTCTCCAGACATACTACCATTTTGTCATTAGAATTTGTGACATTATATCTGTGCCAGTTCTACTGTGGAAATCCCTCTGTTGACTGTAATGCAAGCTTTTCCTCTCTCTGTGGGTGTTGCAGGCACGGCGGGGAGCATATGCAGGGCAGGGAGAGAGAAAGTACAAGGATAAACATAATGATAAATTGTTATGTGTGGTCAATATTATTACTACTTCTGCCAAGAATGATTTATTGTATGCAATATTCCGTACAAATGGAAGTCTTAAAAACAGAAAGAAAGGGTGGACAATAAACAAAATTATAATCTTATGCAACAATAGAAAGGCAAACACGGTAAAAAAAATTAATCTTAACTCATTGTTTTACAGGAGATAAATTTTGTTCCAGACAGAAAACTGCTTTTGAAGTACCTTGGTGTGCTTAGAGTTCTTAAAAAAACCAGTAAAGTGATGAATTAGATGACATCTTTGAATAACACTTTAAAAATAATAAAGATAAATGAAAGAACTTCCTCGGTGTTTTCGTTGTTTGAAGAGTTTTTATGATGCATGTTTTATTTAGGCTTTCCTTCCATTTTTCCTATGAGAGAATTTTATACTAGGCTTAAAAAAAAAAGTAAGATGTTAATAAAATCCACTCCACTGCTAGATTTTCTATTCTACTTAGAGTAAACATCTGTCTTACAAGAAGTCCTAAGGTTTTGGCCAAAACTTGGGGATGTGTGCATTATTGTAACTCATTATCACATATGTCACTACTGTTTCTTTGCCTGCCTCTGGTTTTGAAAACGGTTATTTTGCTTTCAAGCCTCAGCGGTGGTCCTTGAGCAAAGCCTGTGTCCTTAGGTTGTTTGCAGGAGCTCATGTTTATACATGCATGTGTGGGTTTGTGTTTGTGTATGAGAACTGGGGAGCATGAGAGGGAATGGATTTCACCCAGAATTAAGTAATTTGTATAATAATAATCTAGTACTTTAATAATCTATATTTCTTTCTCCAAGTAAAAAGTTCTATACATTTGCCTCAATATATGTTTTGTCTGAAAAAAGGGTACATGAACAAAACTGGCTTAATTTAGGGAGAGAACTGAACCGCTGTGTGATTGCAGACATATAGATTTAAACCTAAAATAATTGCATTGCCTTCAGAAGACTTACTCTTGATTTACAGTACTGAAAGTGAGGGCAGCATCTAGTCTCAAAATTTTTGACAGCAATTTATTACTCCAAAGTTACTTATCTTACAGTGATTGTCCTTTCAAAAATACCTTTATTTTGATTCATCACTCTTTAAAATCCATTATTGGGATCTATATTCTCAATGCAGATTTCAATAAATTGTGAGGAAGTATTAATGAGCTTAGATTTCCTTGAAACTGGGGTGCATTATATTTGACAGATACATGTAAACTTGCCTCTTGGAGAAAAAATACACACTGATGGATACTTAAAATGATTCATAGCAGTAAATAAAACTGCTCCTTTCTGACACAGGTTCAGCTCATTAAATCTCCAGTGGTCATGTTACTGTGGCAGAAATTATATTCTATGTAACAATTACCAATTACTTTGGTAAATATCGTTGGTCTGTACAAAAGGACATCCTCATCTACATATGGCAATGAAGCACTTCCCTGGCATCTGACCCAGAGTGCTTTGCATGTGGTTTTCCTAAAAATAAATGGCTGAACAGTGCAAGGAGAACCATTTATTAGACTCTGCACATCCTCTGTTAGAATCTTTGAACATAAGAACTGCTGTCAATCACCTTCCACTGAGTAAGATCTTACCCAGAGTTAAAATGTCTAGAGTGCTAAAATCTTTTTCAACTACTTTTGCACATGGAAAGACGATTCCAGATCTGTCTGTATGAATGTTGGACCGTTGCCACACTTATGTAGCTACTGTAACTGCCAACATTTAATTTTCTTTAGCTTTATGCAGAAAGAGAAAGAAGGGTGGGGGTCTGTGGAAAATGAGAGGTCTGAATGTTTTTAAAAGATAAATATATTTAAAAATTCAATGATGGTGCTAATTATAAAGAATTATAATTATAATCCATTTTGGGAACAACATGCTAGTTCCTCTAACCATTTTTGTCACCTCAGTCAAAGATAGTTTAAATTTTAGCTGCACTTTCTTTGTTTAACTGGATTTTTTATGCCTACTTCATTTTCTGGGGAAGAAGAAGTGACATGCATAGTTTAGAGGGAGAACCTGACCCTTTTGTATCATTGTGTTCCTGGAATTTAGGATTTCCATTTCTGAATAAGGAATATTTCACCCCTGGTGAAATCACTATAGCTGAATGACATTGCCTGATAAAGGCCAGAAAGACAGAATTTTAATAAGCACTGAAAGGCAGCTCTAAAATAACTTAGTGTGAAGTTTTACATATGTTTACAATGCTCATTACCCTACATACAAATTTCAAAGCAAAACAGACTGTTTACAATGCCTGTAATCAGCTAGCTGTCTTGTAGCTGGAGTACTCCAAGGAATGAAACAATGAAAGCACCCAACAGAAGGGCCCTTCAACATAATCTGTTAACTACAGTTTGTAGCAGACCTTGGTAGGAATGGGAGGCCCCTGGCTAATCTTTTTACTTGGCTAAGTGGTTCTAGGCACAGAGTTCACAATAAAATAATAAAAGCTCAAGGGGCCCTTCAGAACAGCATATATTCAGTGTGCTGAGTCTCCTTATTAAAGAGTGAAGGTCAACACTATATTGTAATGTTCTCGTGTTTGCATACAATGATTTTTTCTTTTCATATCAGTGAGGCAGTTAACATTTTTATTTCACTGTTTTATAATTATGGCATTTATAAGAAACAGATTGATTTTGTGTCATTAAATATTGTAGCGAAATTTTACTCTAAAAAAGCTTTCAGATTAAATTTATTTTTGGAACTTCAGACATGTGAAAGTCTTAATAGACTAAATTTCCTGTACTTTTTCTGCTAATCCTGATGCTGACTATGTTTTTAATGTTTTTTTATCTCATGGTGGATGGAAATATAAAATCTGAATTTTAAATTTGTGATAATCCACTTAGATTTATCATAGATATCTATCAATACAATATGTAYGGAGATGACTGAAATGTTCATGTGTACCCTTCCAGTCTGAAAAATAATATTGTGAAAACACCCTTTATTTAGTCCTCCTTTTTTGCAATTGCAAAATTATAGGCCAAAACCTCTGCTTGTGAAGATCAACCGACATATACTGATGTCAATGGAACTCTATTTATTTATGCTGGCCAGTGATTTGTGTCAGTGTCTCTTATAACCATAACTACAATACGCTTTGCTGTAATCATAACAGGCAGTATTTGACCAATTAAGCCAACATCTGGTTTAATGCAAAGACTAGGAGTAGTAATTAAGCCTTTTTCCTTTTTTTAAAAATCCATGTTAGACTGTTTTGTTTCTTAAAAACACAGGGTGATATTGCTAGAAATGCAACCTACTTGTTTTTCACACATTTGAGTTAAAACGGACCTGTTCTCCATACTTGCCTCCTTTATCTTGCAGACACCATTAGGACCATTCTACTCAAGAGGTTTAGGGGGAGTCAGCCTGCCCAGAAAGTAACTGGAACACTCCTGAGAGAGAACATTTACCCAAAAGTGATATCTACCTCCCTCTCCTCACACAGGTAAGCTGTGAAGCTAACTGGTGTGCTCAAAGCCATATGCAATAGTCTTTCCTAAGAGGAATGCCATCCCAATCGCTAAATCTTGATGCCTGGGGGAAAAGCAGGAATGTGTTTTTCTGTGATCCATTGAAAGGACATGAAGACCAATAAAATCACCAACTAAATAAAACACCAATAAAAATAATGAAATCACAATGGTTTTGAGACAAGGATATTATTTGTTTGTGTATTCTTTGTTTTTCTGATAGCTAGAAATATAGTTTTGTAACTAAATGGTGGTATTGTAAAAAAGTAGTTTTAAGAAATATGAAGGGAACAGTAATGAAAATCAATTTATTACTGGAAGGATTAGGACTAACTTTAAAAAGCATTCCATGTGGAATACAAATTAATATGTAGAATATGTTTTATTAACTTTGTTATCAGACTTTCTAGAAAGTAAAAATATAAAGGTATTTTTTGATGTTAATACTGAATAAAAATTAAGGATGAAAATGAATGATTCAGATGCTGTCAATTTCTTTCACTTGCATGAAGAACAGTCCACTGAAAAACTAGTGATCTTCAAGAATAAAAGAACAGAGAGAAATTATTAATTTGCTTCCTAAATCTTCACATTTTAAAGCCTGTCAATACCCCAAATAACTAGTCCAAGTATATGTGATCCATAGTCGTGCTTTAGTAACTTATTTCCATGTAAAACATAGTTAAGAAAAGCCAAGTTTTGTCTTTTTGTTAGACAAAAATCTCCATATATATAAAATAGAGGTGTCCAGTTATTTTTCAGCAGCCTGTACTGTTCATTATCAGCTGTTGCAGTAAAAATCAGACAATTTTCCATTTATTGCTTAATTGCAAGTCATGGCTTGTGAATTTCTATTTAGTTGCAGTGGTTTTAGAAGCTGAGAAATGATCATTCTCATAGAGGCACTGACACTGTTAATTGTGATGTGCATGAAATCATCTTTATTGGTGTGACTACTTTATTAAGGCAGCATGCAAGAACACTATTGTTTCTCTAGGGCATTTTTTTGTCATTGAAGGACCTCAAAATGAAATAAATGAACTATGGTTAGATATATCTGCATGTATGTCAAAAATTATACTCATATTTTTACCAAATTACATGCAGGATCAGTCTTATTAATAGCAAAAACATTGGCTCTAAAATACATGGAATGAAAGCTAGTGGAATTTGAGCAATCCAACAGAAAAGTAGACAGGGTGGGCGATATCAAGAGAACTTGGGCAAAAAATGTACAGCGTAGGACTGTATTATCTTTTCAGGCCTCCTACACTTGCAGCTGTTGCACCAAAAACTGATGTCAGCAGAACTTTAATTACCTTTCAAATATCCTGTATCTTTTTTTACAGAATGGAAAACACGTTCCTTTTTGTGAAAATATAGTTCGCATTTGCTTAATGAAAAAATAACCRCAAACTAGCTTCCACATAATTTTCCCTTCAGAATAGAGCAGGTAGAAGAAACATTACTAAATAAGAAAAGTCACAGTCTAAATATTAGAGTATTTAAAGATATATTTAAAGGCCCTTAAAGGCCATTTTTTATTATTAATCTTGAATACAAAATTGAAATATAATTTTGAATAGTCCTTCTGAGATTGTTACATCCAAGAGAAAGTTTAACTTTTAATTCCAAACACATCTTTGTCTAGATTAGATTATTTTCTTGTCTCCATTGAAATTCTTTCAATTTCATTTTGCCATTCTGTCTTTCTTAATGCTTTTCCTCTAATATACTTTCCTTTCTTTCAGAACTATTGGATGGTATTCCCTTCCTATTTCCCTTTCAGCCTCACAGGAACTTGCGGTTCACTTGCTGAAATTTTAGCATTCACATGTCCCTCTGAAATCCTTTGAGTCTTGAGGGATTATTTTCCTCTCATATTCCTCCTAATTAACATCTCAATATCCTGCTGGTTTTTCTTCTAACTACAGCCATTATGACATTTCTATAACCAGAGCAAAAACAGCAGAAGAAACATATCACTTTTATTTCAGGCATTCAATGAAAAATTACTTCTGCAAACAAGTCARCTGTACACCATTTAGTGCTGGTTGGAGCATTGTTCAGGAAATCAGAATATAACTCAAGTACACTGTTTCAAGTGACTTTATTTTTGGTTGAAGAAGCAAAATTTTTATTTACGAATAACAAGTATGCTCTTTGCATTTCAGTATTGTTTTTCCTATAACAAGAATTATGTATAACTCTTAAATCTGCTCAGCTTATACTACAAGAGAAAAGCTGCAAAGGTATATACTACAACAGGGCAGAACAGAAAATTTGTATCTCTAGACCATATAAGGCCTTTCAAAAAACATTAGACTGAAAGRTTCACCAGGGAAGAGAGGTAGAGTGCTCCCACCTAGAAGAGAAACATTTGTCTCTCATAGTTTTATCTCCTAAAAATGTAAATTTATGAACAGTAAATTATATAGAATTCTTTTCATTGGTATGTTTTAATGGATTTGTGCTCCTACATGTGCTACTACAAAGCAAGACATCCTTCAGCAAAGTTTGCCGTGTTTTGTACTTTAYCGAAAACTGAAGAGAAAGGAAATGAATTGAATGTAATATAAAGCATCAGGATATTTATTATGTATTTATGCGATATCTTATAACTCCTTTAAAAGTTTATAAGAGATCTGACTATTTTTCAAAGCTTCAAGGATTACTCAACCTTCAGGTGTCTAGAAGCTGTGACTATGAGTTCATAGGATGACACAATACACAAAAACACAGCTTTATCCTCTAAATTTCACTACTTTAGTTCAGATTGCCACCAATGTCACAAAAATCACTAGTTGCAGGTACACCAATGATTAATAAAATGAATATTAATTGCTATATATCAATCTTTTACCAATTTCTATCAACAAACAGTAGTGTATTATCAATCAATAGTATGATATCACTCAATAATATCAATTGGTATTGTCATACAACCAAAAACAACAGCAAATACCTAGAGGCTGTTAAAAACTACTACAATTAAAACTACTACAATTTATCATCAAGCCAAAGTATCAACAATGTAACAACTGATATACCTATTCTAGATTACTTGTATGGCTATATAAAAACACAAAAATGAATCAAAATCAATTTCAACAGGAAACAAACAATTGCAAATGTGAGGGACAAACTGATCCTAAATCAAGCAGACCCTTGAGGTGAAAAGGCGAGGATAGACAAAACCAGTAAGATAACAGACAGACTCTCCCTTTAAAAATGATCCATGTGACAGAGTCTGGAATCAGCCAGGCATCCCAGCTGGTAAAGTCTCAGAGAAAGAGAGACAGAGACCCATTTTTGGAAAAAAAATTACGTCCTTTAAACAGCTACATAAGAGTGTAGCTTATCCCTCTTTGATAATTTTGATTTCTCACCTGTAACAGAGAATAAAAAATGATGTTTGCTGTTGTTTCTGAAAAAATATACATATTTTTTATTAACAGTTTTCCAACTCCTCAGACCATAAGTTGTTACTAGAGTTGCATGGTGTTGTGCTAAATGGTGGTATCTCAGGATGTCTCTGTTTCCTATGCACCTGTCTATATTTCAAAGAGGACAGCTGCACTTTTCAAGGGTGTTTCAGGTTGACAGGCCTAGCTCCCAGGCTCACAGTTCCAGTCTTTCTCTGTTATTGTTTTTCAGCAATTTTCCCCTTCTAACCAAGCCACATTTATGACTAATCACATCACCATACCTGACTTTTTATTTGCTGATGGAATTATTTCAGAGGTATTCAAACCTCCCACAGTCTATTTCACCCCAGAAATATTACTTCACTGAATTTTCTTCAATATTAGTATTTGTTGCAATAGAAAAAAATAAGACTTCCTGAAAGTCTCATTTAAACAGAAGAATTTCTATAGGGATGAATGAAAGGAAAGTATACTGAAGCTTTTTTCTACCTAATTAATTATTACATCTGGTGCTATCCAAATTTTTGCTGTATCTCTAATGTTTCTGTTTTGCAGACCAGACAGAGCATTCCCTATGTAAAAGAATTTCAATGAAAATTAGATATTCTTTTAAAGCGTCTTTTTGAAGAAACCCTTGCTTGCTGTGGCTCTTGGACCCTCAAAGAGCCCCCAAAAAAAGAGGGAATCAAGTCTGTTGAATGCTTCTATTTCTACAAAGAACAGGACATTGAGGGAAGAAAATTGTAACATTTTCTTACATATGTCACCTCTCTTTCCCAGGAAAGGATACTACTTTGTGGAAGCACTGGGTAACACTTGCCAGATTCTAGGAAAAACTGTATCTTATATCCAYAAGCATAAATACCTGGGAAGAAGATGTGAGGAAAGCTTTAGAAAACTGTCATTCTGTCAGGAGATTGAATCTTGCAAGAAACATTATGCCCATCTTGTAAGTGGCAGATTCTCAAAGAAAAAAAAAAAGTCTGATATTTAATCAAAATATACATACTTTCATACCTTAATTTCTTAAATATAAATTAGAGGTATTTAGTTTTTAAATGGGTTAATACTCTATAAATCCAAATGAAGTTGCTTGTAATCATTCTTTACAACTACAGGAAATAATATACAGCATTTAATCTGTACTGAAGAGATGGCAGGCTATAAACTAGGGTTTAAGTTCATCCTTGTTGCAGGTTAGACATGATCTACATTTGGTCGGCTTCTCTCTGACACCTTTTGATGTATTATAACTGAATAAGTCCAAGTTCATGTCCCATATTTCCTTCATTATCTGTATACCTACAAAAAGAAGCAACTCAAACATGAGAGCAGCTCTATTTCCAGAGTGGATTAATAGTTTTGGTAGTTAAGGTGGGTAACTAGCTTCAAAAAAACAAGTGTATAAAGTATTCCACAAAACCCAGATTAATGTATCTCTGAGAATGAACTGGAATAGGAAATGTAAATTAACACGTTCTGTAAGGAATATAAAWAGGACTCTCTACACAGAAGCAAACCCACAGAAGCCTCCATGAGTAACCCTTGATCAGAGCCCTTGATGCAGACACTGCGTAAAAATGGGTTGAGTGAGACAGATATTGACATTGATAATTCAGGGAAAACAGTACAATTTCTCTGAATTTCTCCAGTTATATTGACACTCAAATTTCTATTAGGGATATTTTTTTTCATTTGGATAAATTCCATAGTTATCTATTCTGCTATTTAGCTTACCTTAAGAGACAAATGGAGCAGCAGAAAACACTTTCCAAAAGTTTGGTAAGTTTGACCTATATAAAGTGCATTAGATTTTCATTTAGAATTGTTTTGAAGATGAAATTACTGAAAACAAAAATTATATATTTAGGCCTCTAACTGATTATTGGTTATTTACATAAATTATCAGTAAAATATTATATTTCTGCACTAATTATCACTGGAAATTATGCTGCATGTGAGAGAACATCATCTCACTTCTGAACTGCTGTGAATGGTAAGAACAGAAAGCCATCAGGTCCCTAGGTAATAAGTCATACAGCCATGTTTCAGCATTGCCATATCTGTGATGATCTTCTTTCCCTTTCTCAGGACATCATCTAATGGGATGATTATTTTTTCTTAGATTTTCTAAAATTTTGTGTCTTAGATTTTTTAATTGGTAGACAGAATTCTGAAAAAAGACATTTGTCAAAAATTTGATTGCTTCTATTTCTGCAATGCTGCAATCACTTATATGAACACTTGTTTTGCAATTGTATTCTTTTCTAGATGCTAAGAATTACTTTTTGATCATCCACTAGTATCTTAAAAAAGAAAATTGACCATAAGTTTCCAATATGAACCTTATTGATCAGGTCAGGTTTTCTAAAGTAAGTTGACATTTTTAAAAGCCATACTCTTAAAATATATATGTGACATCAATTTATCTTAATCCTTTAATACACTGGTTAAAACTGGAACTTTCTTTCATAAATAATATAATCTCAGAGTTATTTAGTGGCATTTGGATAACATATCGAATAGTTATAGAAATTTACAACTCAGCTCAGCAAACAAAGAGTAAAAAGSACAGCCAAAAACTTGCTCTACATAGTGGGTTGCTGTATTTATAATTGTGAGTCACTTTTCCCATTAAAATTCTTTTCATTAGTTTTTGTATTTAGAAACAATATTGATTGTTTACTTTTTATTTGTCCTCTGCCAAAAGTACATGTTTATTTGACCTTCTCATTCATTATTCCTGGTGATAAGGAAAGGGTGACACATCCAGAAAGATATAGCACAGCTGTTCCAGCTTCAATGAGAATTTATAAAAAGAATTATTGTTATCTGTGGAACAATTCAGAAAATAATACTGAAATATATCTATAAAGAAATAAGCCTTACTGCTCAGCTTCTTCATGAAAACAGAAAATACATTTGAAATACTGAAAAATTGGTAGCTAAGAATTATTAATATTAACACCATATAAAACAAGTTTCAGAAATACTCGTCTCTCTAGAAAATATCTTTACAAAATGTTAAACAGAATACACACATTTGAACTATTTATTGTAGAGTTCTGTGAGATTAGGATTAAATTTATAAACAGATTGTTACAAACAGAAATGAGGGCATTTAAAAATAACAGTTAGAGTATGCACATGCCTATTTTCATTTCTGGATTTAAGAACTTATTCAAGTGGCAACACTGCTGAAGGCTTTTTCACCCTTTATATGTCTATTAATTTCAATGAAATTATGGGTTGAAAAAACACACAGGGTGGCTTAAGGTCATGGATGTAAAAAAAGAAAAATCTTTTAGAAATGTAAGATGTTTGAAATAAATTTTTAAAACAATAAAATCATATACATCAAAATAAAAATTTATTCACAAATAAGTCAAATAAGACACTCTTCAGGGCATAATTTGTGACGTCAATTTAATTTAGAAATTCATGTCGGGGAAAAACTCAAGAAATTATGCACAGTATAATAGAAAACAAAGAATTCTTTCAAATACCAGTTAGTGTTATGGAGTGAAATTCATTCCAGAAGAAGGGTTAGGACCTTGGTTGAGCAAGGAATGCTCTCAAAATGAACAATATTTTGTACACAAGAATTAGGAGCTTTATGCTAAGATTCTTGGGAAATACAGCCAAAAAGATGAAAAGCAAATGCAAATAAAATGCCAGTTATAAAACTTATATGTTTTTAAACTGCCTATAACCCTTTTTTTGTCTTTTAACTTTGTTATTTATTTTTATGAACATTTTAAGATCATTTTGTCTGCAGTCATCATTGCTCCCGCAGTTTCACTATTTCTGCTATTTAAGGAGTCTCATACAAGAAACTTTTTTGACATTATCACCTTTCCTTTCTCCCATGGTGAATCTCTCTTCATGAAATAAGTATTTGTCTAAAATGGTCACATCTAATTAGAATTATTTAATGTAAAAAAGGTTAATTAGATTAGTGATGCATATCATGGTCATTGGTCCTCTACCTCCCTATAGTTCTTGACTTCGGTAGCCTTTTCTGATCAGTCTGTGTTCAATCATTCCATCTCCTGTATAGGTAATTTCCTGGATTTCACAGTGAGGGCCTCATGTTTTATTGCCCCCCAGACTATTACGGAGCCTCACTGTTTTCTCAAAATAAAAAAAATATCCATTGTAAAAATGAATCTGGTATGTCTTTTCTGAGTTTTTATCTTCCTTTAGAGTCCTCCAGGTGGTGACTTAAAGACCTGTCTTGTCTCCTGCTTCCCCTCGTTAAAACTGAAATGACTTCCTGATTACAAATGCCCTCCTGTGGCTCCTTTTCCTTATGTATTCCTACACAGCCAAATTTGTTTAAAATTTATTTGAAGATGTCTTTCTTCACTGGAAATATTTTTTCTCTCCACATCATGTATTCCTCCAATTTTTCTTCCATTTCTTTATATATACATATATATGTGTGTGTATGTGTGTGTAGATATATGCATATTTTCATTGACTTTTTTTTCTTTCTAAAGTTGTGAAGAATCACCACTAAATTGTGTAATCAAGGTAAAATTTTGCATCATGTTTTTCTCAAACTATTGAGCGTCTCTGGGTCTTTCCAAATGTTAAAGGACATGTGATTTCTCAAACGAGTCTGAAAGAATTTTTAATATATTTCAAGAAGTAAGGCAGCTATTTGCAACAGCCACATACATTGAATTGTCTACCACTAAGAAGTAGGTGTACTTAAATACTTTCCAGTGAAAATGTCTTGCTTAAAGATATTATTGACTGTTCCATTTCTATATTCATTTCCAGTTAAGAGTTATACATGTATGCATGCTGTAGTAGAGCAGGGATGTTTTTCTTCCTGGAATTCATATCAATCTTTATTGACATATGGTACTTTATTCCCACTTGAATTGTTTTAAGAAATGGTTCATGCCTGTAGCAATTTTGGAGCCTGGAGTAATTTTTCAGTCCATCTATGTGCTATACCTGAATGATAAACCTCCAAATGAATGGGAAAAGCTACTTTTATGACTTGGTGTTATTTTTAATAGTTTTTACTGATTTTTAAGACACTCTCTCCACTGAAAGGGTTTTCAGGGAACCAACAGGCTGCCCAGGAAAAAGATTGAGTCACTGTATCTGGAGGCATTTAAAAGATATGTACATGTGGCATTTAGTGACATAGTTTAGTGTTGGACTTGGCAGTGTGAGTTTGCAATTTAACTCAACGATCTTGAAGGTCTGTTGCAAACTAAATGTTTCTATCATTCTGTGAATATGTACAAGGATGTAGTGTTTATTTTGTTAAATGAAATTTTTAGAGGTGCCTTTTTTGGGAAATCTGAGTTTCATGAATGTAACATCTTTGATGAAATTGTGTATTTGCATATTTCAATTTGCTATTTCAAATCATCTTAACACTTTATATTCTTTTCTGCATTATAGTATATTCTGAAATCTAGCTAGCAGTTAGTGTACCTATGATAGAATATTTTATGGAAACATTTAATTATATACAGTAAATGCACTCTAATAATAAGCTTTACCTGTAAGAAGTTTAAGTCCCATTCTCAAAGGAGGCTTAGCCAATTGGAAAGACAGTTTCCATGAAAGCAAAAGTTTTTGGTATAAAAACTGAAAATTAATTTTTAACTAACTAGACTGTGCATGCAGTGAATATTGAATAGTAAGCATTTAATGAGATGATCCAAAGCAAACACCAAAGTGAGCAGTGGTCCACTTACACGCTTGAGAGGGAAAGAAAGACCTCTGCAACTTGTACAGAGATTTTTCCACATGATGAATGTATAGACCATTGTCCTGACTATATTTGTAAAACGTTCGAGTTTAGTTTTTTAAACTAATTTTTTTTTCCTTTTTGTAAACCACATGAAAACTATTTCCCTTAATTGCCCAGTACTTCATGAACTTGGCATGATTTCTTGTCAGTTTGGAGTAAATATAAACCTATAGATAACCTTTATTCTCCCTTATTGTGCCAGGATACCATCAGGGCTCCTTTATCTTGTTCCCATCTTACATAACCCTTCTGGAACACAAGCAACTGACCCATCCATAGAGTTCCAGGAGGACTCCAAATGGCACTGAGTAAGGAATTTTTTTTACCTATTTCTCTGAGGAAATACAGCACAAAATCTGTCTCTCATGTTATTTCATCATACTATGGGGCTCAGTCATCTCACCAACATATTTTGTCCTCAAGTCACATTGCCTGTGAATGATTTCAAGAAGGCATTTTATCCATCTGCTCCCTCTGACAAAAAGCAGCTATTGTTGTTAGGAATTTTCACTTTCTCATCTCCAAAATTTCAAAACCATCCTGTCTCCAAACAATCTGTTCTATCACATCGTTACTTAAATCACTAGAAAGTGTTTCACAGTTCAAGTCCTAAGTTTCTGATTTTGATTCAGTGTAGGTTCAACACCATGTCTTATCTTTTGCGGATTCAAAGGAAGAACTACTTTTTGCCTTTCAGAAATACTTTATTTGTTTGAAGTCTATGTGATCTTGTCTTAGTCTTCTACTTTTCAGGTTAATTAACTTCAGTTTGCTTTCTCCATTATTTGTTTTGCGTTCCTCTAGATAATTTCTAGACTGACAATTTTAATACAGCACCTCAGCCCTTGGTGTAAAAAAGCACACAAACATCCAGCTGCAGGTTTAACTATGCTAAGATATGACTTGCTTTTTACAACAATATGTAGGTTCCTAATATTTTTTCACCTAGTCTCAATCTCTTTTTTTCAGACCTGCTGTATACACTTGTCTTGGGACAAGAATAGTCATSCAAAGATACTTTAAAATTTTTTTGGTTGTCGTGGAACAGAGAGAGATAACCTTAAATTTGAATGTCTAAGTTGAAGACATGTAAATTTGACTATGTGCATTCTACTTCATATGATGAAAGTTTCATTTTTACCCCTAATTGTCAGGAGTCAGAGGAATCTAAGCAAAGGCAGCACAGGACTGGAGCAAACTTTCACCAGCAGTCAACAAAAAATGTCCTTAATATCTCCCCAAATTCCTTTTGAACTCAAAATAATTTAATGAAAACAACAGATATAGTTAAATCAAGCAAGGTCTTATATACGAATATTTCCTCAAACTTAGAGCAAGTAACAACCTTCAATACAGTCTAAGAACATTTTTCTGTGTTTAACTTAGATTATGTTAATTTTTTTCCCTGCTCGAGTGATTTGACAACWGGTGATGTGAGAAGTGGATAGAAGGTTAAAAACTGGGTCCTTGGCAGGATGACAGAAAAAATTTAACAAAAAGAAAGCTTTTAAAAGCATAGAAGCTAAGTACCTGGAGTAAACTAGTGGTAGGATGTGGTGTTCAAGTACTTTTATGTTGCAAGCCTTATTTAAGAGGTGAATAGATTTTAGGAGGCAGATGGACTACATTCCATCTGAGGATATTTATAGTCACACAGTTCTCTCCTTCTAGTCTCTGCTTTGTGATTTTTCTTTTAATCTTCTTTCTTATATTTCACTATGCTCTTCCTAAATCTAGGAAAATTTTTGCACTTGTTCTACATGGTTCTATCCACTGGTACTATTCAGTTTTCATTTGTTTGGGGAAGAATGGAATAGTCATTATGCATGTTAAGATTACTGCTATTAAATTTTTTGCTGTGAACCAACTTTAATGAACCATGTTTTCCATGTTTCCTTTGCTAGGAAAATATTTATAACCAGAGAGTAAAGATGGTAGTATATCAGATACTTTGTTAAATTCATGTTGTAATGTGCTCTATTCTCCATTTCCTTCACCGTCTTCATCATGTACTTCAACAATTACTCTGAAAGCTTAAATAAAACCCATATCAAGTTAATGATTCTTCAGTTTTCCCAATCATATCTCCATTAAGTGAATATTGATATTCCATTTTCTATCATTTCTTGTTAAAGAAAGGTTCATTTAAATATCTTGTTTCTGGATCTATAATTACCTATACCAGTTTTTCCAATTTTCCTGTGCTAAATAGGATCTCCTTTATTTTGAGATCTTGAAACTTTGCTTTTACCTAAGAGGTAATTATATATTTTTTTTCACATATTAATTCCATTATTTAACCTGCCTTTTTCTTGATGTGCCATGCCTTCACTGAAAAGTGAGGTAGGCATTGAGTTTTACATAGTACACAGATAATTTTTAATCTCTACTATATTTTGGCCTCATTTGCCTTGTGTGTTTTTTCTCATTTTATTTATATAGCAAAGAACTTTTATTATTTCTATTAATTTTCCCTTTGTGGCTGAACCATCTTGGTTTTATCGCAATGCTCATTTAATCCCTATGCTTCCTGATGTCTAGGACTGCAATTTTGTTTTCTTGATCAGTGTTGCATTCTATTCCACCAAGGCTTTTTATTTGTTCTTAATACCACATCTAGCTGCTGGGCTGACCCTGCCTGGACGCCAGATGCCCACCTGTCACGTTCCAGAGTTGGGAACTGTGAGAAGTTCTTTTAATAATGAATAGTCAGATATGAAATTAAGCCAAAGGAGGCAAACATTGTATCTGAGAATTGTTTATTGGTAATGAAAAGACAAAATAAAAGGAGTTACTCTGCTAAAGAGAGCTATACAAGACAGGGCAAGAGGAAGAAAAATGRAAGGGAGAAGAGGGAGAGGGGAGACAGAGTGAAAAAGAGGGCGCTGCCGCCGGAGGCTGGGAGTGCTGGCAATGTCCATAAGGACTGGGTGTGCACGCTGCCGGCCTAGGCACAGCTCCTGTGGTGACACACAAGCAGACGCAGRGTGAGAGGCACTCAGGCAGGAGGTCCAGGAGCCTGGGCAGGGTCGGAATCACAGTGGTGGAGAGACTTGGAGGCAGGTAGGATTGGACACAAGTGACTCAGGAAGGGACACAGAGATAGAGCAGGCAGGCCGCTGGTCAGGGACACAGGGAAGCAGGACCGATGCGAGGGCGAGGAGGAGCCAGCGAGGGCAGAAGAGCCAAAAGGCAGGCTCTAAAAGCATGTTCCAAAAGTGCCCAAAAGAGTCAAGAGGCAAAGGACTGAACAGCCCTTGGAGCTTGGGGTGCAGTTACTTTTTATGCCCCTGTCCCCTCCCAAAATCTGCCTGCTGACAGGAGAGCATTGGCCCAATGTCCTACAGCAGCCCATTGCCAGAGACCTTCTGCCATCTGGCTGGACAATGTCTCTGGGGTACAGAGTCTTCAGTGTTCCCCTGCTGACTGCCTGTCCCATGTGGGACATGAACTGGTGGCCAGGCAAAGTACCTTCAGAAATAAGGCTTTTCTCTATTTTCTCCTAGCTGCCTCCTGGACATGGCACATGTGCAATCCCCACGTGCCTCTGGCAACCATTGTTGAGGCATAACAAAACTGAATTGGCTCCCCACACCACCATAACCAGTCTATCACTCCCTTCTTCAGCTGGAAAAGGGAGAGAAAACATAACAAAACTTAACAAATATTATAACTGGGTTGAGATAAAGACAGGGAGAGATCACTCACCAGTCATTGTCACAGGCAGAGCAGACTCAGCTTGGGGAGATTAGCTTAATTTATTACCAGTCAAATCAGAGCACGATAATACAAAATAAAACCCAAATCCAAAAAAATCTTACCTGCTCCCTATTTTTTCTACCTCCATGCTCCAGTGGTGCAGGGAGGAATCTGGGGAATGGGGAAGTGAGGGCTGTGGTCAGTTAATCTCATGTTGTCTCTGTTGCTCCTTTCTTCTCGAGGAAAGGACTCCTCACACTCTTCCCCCTTTCCAGTGTAGGGTCCATTCCATGGGAGACAGTCCTCTGTTAATTTCTCCAACCTGGGTTCTTCACACAGGCTGCAGTTCTTCAAAATYTCCTCCAGCACGTGTCCCTCTCATAGGGTTCAGTCTTTCAGGAACAGACTGCTCCAGTGTGGATCTCCCATAGGAGATGTTTTGCCAGGAGCCTTTTCCAATGTGGGCTCCTTTCTCTTCCTTCTCCTGTCAGGAGCCTGCTCCAGTGTGGGCTACCCAAAGGACCACAGCCTCCTCAGGCATCCACCTGCTCACTTCTGGGGTCCTCCACAGGCTGCAAGTGGATATCAGCTGCGTAGTGAACCTCCATGGGCTGTGGGGGCCCAGCTCTCTTCGCCACAGGCTGCTGGGGAATATCTGCTCTGTCACCTGGACCATCCACTCCCTCATCTTCCTCACTGGCCCTGGTGTCTGCAGAGTTGTTTCTCTCACATGTTCTCTCTCCTCTCTCCTCTTTTGCTGTTGCAAAGTAAATCCCTGCTGCATCCTTTGCCCTCCACTTCCTTCTTCTGTCTGCTGTCCCTGAGGTGCTGCCACCATCACTAATGGGCTCAGTTTTGGCCAGTGGCAGGTCTGTTTTGAAGCTGGCTAGCACTGACTTCTTGTTGGACATGGGGGCAATTTCTATCAACTACTCATGGAAGTCATCCCTGTCACTCTCCTTCATCAAAATGCTGCTACACAATCCCAATGCAGAGTGGTTATTATAATTTTCTTGCTTCTCCTGCCACACTGGCTTAAAACTATTTTAATTCTAAATACCTAATCTTATTTTTAATTGGAATATCAAGGGCAAAATTAAGTTCAATTATGTTTAAACACTAAAGCTTAGGAAGAGGACTCCTAAAAGTGAGACAATGCAAATGTGGTGAAAAGTTTTAATTTGATGGTTTCCTTATCTGCTTTTTGCAATCATCAATTAGAAGAGAAATGCACTGAAACTTCTGTCTGTACAATCTTAGTTTACACTGTTGTGTATCCTGGGCCTTCTATTACCGATAGCTTGCATTAAACCTGTCACCTTAGAAAAGCTAGCTAGAATAGAGCCAGCTCAGGAATGAGATGTTCCTGTGGTATGCACTTGTTCCATGTTTTCATGTCTATTGACAAATAAGGTCTATATTGGTCTATAGAGRCCAAAAATATTGGTTTATAGAGGTGAAAAATAAATATAGGCTATAGTCCACAGAGATGAGAAGTTCATAATTTTTTTACCACTAAAATAGTTTTAGCAAAATCAAGCTGACAAAGACCAAACCCAGATTTCAGAAGGGCAGTAAGTTACATTTTTTCTCCCAAAAGGTGTAGTATTTTCAGAATTGTATTATGAGCATACTGGTTAGAAATTGAATGACATACAGCCTGTTGCCATCTGTTAAATTTTCTTTACAAGGGTGATCTTYTGTGTGTTCATCAGCTCCTTCATTGCTGTTATTTATCTTTATGAGAAAGAAAAGAGAATATGTTCTTCCTCCCTTGTGTCTCTCTCAGTTAGCAATATTGCCTCCCACAACCCACAATAAATAAATTTCATGGGAAAGAGCAACCTTCTAAAGAATGCAAGAAATGTTTTTCTTGCATTAGTCTTGGTCTGGCTGATTACCTGGCTCAGTTATCACAATGAACATATAGCAATAACCTAGAATAATTATTTCTGGAGTTGCCTGTAACTGCGTTCCTAACTGCAGTAGTTAATGGGGGTAATTTTACAAATAATTAATTCTAGTGACAACAAGATAAAAATTACAGGTGAAGTCTGGAGCTGTAATTGCTATCTGAACATAACAATATAATGTCTTCTTATTTTTTTGACATTCTAGGAGAGGTAGTTTTATTGAAAGTGTGAAAGAGAAACACAGATCTCATTCAAATTATTAAAACTCAGTATTCTTGTTTTCTGGGCTCAGCTGGGCATCTTATTTGCATCCTGACTGTTGGTAGGAAACTTGAAAACTTTGTTAATGTACTACACACACACAAACAAACAAATGCATGCTTCTCAATGCTCATATTTTCACTAAAGCAACTTTAGGTTCACAGTAAGTGACAAAGCTCAGGTAATGCTCAGTCTTGATGAACAGGTGAAACAATGTGGAATGTAACATATAGTACACTTTCATCAGAGTGGAAACAGGCCAAAACCCAGAGATCTGCATGCTGGGACACAGGGACAAATGAACTTCTAAAATTTCACAAATGTGATAACAATTATTAAACTTGAGATTCTTGATTCAAGATAATGGTTGAGACAGATTTAACCTGTTTTGAGTGCTTGGAGGAATAGATATTCTATTATAAAGTTTGGGGGGTTTTCCCTAAACTTTTTGTAATTTTACTCTGAAATTAATATTCACTTAGTAATTTTCTTTGGGAGAGCACACACACTGTGGTAATACTAATAGCTCTTAAAATTAATCATAAATGTTTTAATAGCAAGTACTGAAAATAACCATAAAATAGAGCTACATTCTTTGCATTTAAATTAACTGACATTTTCTTTAAAAGCACTGGGGTTTTTATTTATAAATATATGCCCTCAATATCTCTTTGTTCTAAAATATGCAGAAGATGTTTCTTCACAAACATCAAACCATTAAATATTTGGTCCCTGGGGACATGTTTGTAGATTGTCAAAATAATTCTTAATTTACACAATTTTGAATGCATAATTTATCATGACATTTTTTGATTAAATTCTTGGTGGTGACAAAATAAAGAATATTTCCCTCTTCAAAAAGTAGATAATAATTTTTTCTTTTTTTTCCCATTTAAATCTAAGTCATTATTGTTCTCCCATTAATCCATAGTAGCTAAAAGTTTAGGGTTTTTTCTCCCTTTATTCATAAGGTAATGCAGTTTGAAGGGATAGTGAAATATAATACTGTTGCCCTCCAGGGAAGATTATAAACAAAATGGAAGAGCTCAATTACTTTGTCTCAGCCATTTTTCTTAAGGTGCTAATTTGCCAAAGCATTTCTGTATTATTTCATATACTTTGAGTATTGTATTTTGGTATTGGATAAGCTTTTATGAAGAGCTTTAAATATATCACTAGTAAATGTTTACTCAGTGTTTTGTGTTTGATCTTTTTTGTACAATCTTTATACCAAAGCTGGAATTTATTTTCAATGACTACATATAAATGCAACACACGCTCTGTGTCCTAACAGATGCCATCTGTAAAAGCATTTACTTTAAATTAGTGGAATAAGTAATCAAAAGGGCTTTGTACTTAATGCAGAACTTTTGGTGACTATTAAATACTCATTAGAGGGTGTTTTTGCTGTATGACTGTCAAAATCAGCAGGACGTTTATGTTAGATTTCCTGAGTGGGTCAAGATTGAATATGATTTTACAACTTAAATAACATAAATGAATGCAGGTTATTTCAGAATCTCCAGATGTTCCTTAAACTCCCTGCCCCTAAGCAAAACTTGCAGCCAATTTAAATTTTGCAGCAATATTACAGTGCAGATTTTTGCTTCAAACACTTAACAACTCTCTTGTTACATTCTGCGCATTTGTGCCTTAACCACCACAAAAGAAAAAAATGAATGCTATTATATTGGAAGTTTCTCTCTTTAAAACATGTATTAATAGATTGTTCAGATCARCCTATCAAAAAAAGGCTTTTGGTGGGACAAAAGTTCTATTCAAAAGTTCCTCACAAAATCTTCATAAATTTTCCTAACAAGATTGAGTTGTCTGTCCATATTTCAGATGTCTTGWCTAGTCTTAACTGAACTTAATTTAGAAACTAGGTAACTGCTGAAAGCATGTTCTAAACGTAAATAGAAGCTTGTAAATTAGATGTACAGGCATAAGAATTTTCAATATCATAATAAAGACTTCTACATTACTATATAAAATTTATGATACAATGATTTCTTTTTCAGTACAAGGTACATCTACTTGTTGGTGGTGGGTTTTTTTACATTGTAGATACTTATCCTAATTTCAGCCTTTGAAAATGGCAACATCTGTTAGCAAGAAAGCAATAAACATGGATCAAGACCCAACTTAGAAAGTGCAGTAAAAGCTGCTTAAAAGGAGCCTTTAAGCTAGACACTTTTCTAGACAAACTTTCACTGGAAAAAAAAACCAAAACAATTCAGAGGTTTTGCAATGATAAGATAAAGTGGCCTGATCAAAATTATCTTTGAATACCCAAGCTCTAGTATAAAAACTTCAAAACATTAGAGCTTTTTATAATAAAAACCAGTTTTTAATAGTTTAGCTCCAAGACAAGATGAAGAATTCATGACAAAAAGGAAATAATCAAGAGAGAGAATACCATAGGCCATTAACCCTGGTCCCTATGTCAGCTGCAGGTGTTGGATCCCAGATGAGGACCTGAAGGAATAGCTCCCACAATCTTCATTAAAGTATCGCTCTTTAAGATATTTGAGAAGTCTTAAAACTAGATATTCAAGAGATTAAATCTTTAAGTTAAACTGTGGTTTCTAAATTAGTGAATGCAAAGAATGATTAGGTCTGTCGAAAATATGAAGACGAATCAGTTCACTCTAATTTCTGTCTACATATTTTAGGATAGTCAATGTCCACATTTGTATTCTCTTCATTAGGAACCTAGAATAATTCTGTTTGGAGTCAGCCTTCTGCTAACAGCAGGAGGAGTTGAAGACTTTAGCTAGATCTGAAAAATATCTAGACACAACACCAATATGATCTCTTCAGGCAATGTGTCTTTTTTTTAACTGTTCTTGTGAAGAAAGCTTATTCTATCCAGCTTGAGCCTCTTTGGTTTCAATTTATGCCTGTTGTCCCTCATCCTGTTAAAATGAACCACCATGAGGAGTGAAATTTTCCTCACAATCACCTTCTTCTTCAGGGGGTGGCTGTGAGGTGCCCCAAAGCCATTGCTGCACCAGGCTGTGCAAACCTCACTCTCCCAGCCTCCCCTCATGGGCCAGCTACTCCAGTCTTAYAATCTCGGTGGTTTTCCACTAAAGTTACTATAGTATGTTGATGTCGTTCTGTACTGGGTGTTCAAACTGGACTTAGTATGTGTGAGTACCAGATGAGGCAGATAAAAATTTTCTTTGCTCTCCCAGTGATGCTCCTGCTGATGCAGCCCCAGATGTTTTTCCTGACAGGGCTCGCTGAAGGTTCCTGTGTGGCTCACTGTACCCGATGCCCATTCCCCAGATCTGTTTTTCTCTCAGTCAATCCCAGTACTGATTCTTTTCCAAAGCTCTGTGAGTTCTGATTTAAACATTCAAAATTATCCCAGTCTTTCTCCAAAAGAACCCAAACCAAATGCAAGTAATGCTACAGACCTAATCATTTGCCATATAAACCATGGACGGATACATTCTTCTATTCTAGAAAAATCCATGCATCATCCTAACCAGGTTACCCAGCTGATAAGAAAAAGAGAACATGCAACATTCATTTTTAAGGCGCTCAGACTGATCCCTACATTAAAAAAAAGAGTCCTAGAGGCCCTGGATTATTTTTACTTATGTTTCCAGGAAATTTGTTACTAAAGGATGTAAAGTTTGTAGCTAAGTATTTCTGTTTAAAAGCTAATGAAGGAATTTATGAGAAATCAAATAAGAAGTCTGTCCCAGGGGCAGACTCAGTGTGTGTCTCTAAAACTGGAATCACAAAAGTTCATTTCATCTAGTTTAGCTACTTCAAGTTGCTCAGATTTCAACCATGTACTACTGCTGCACATATATCTACTGCTACAAAAATGACAGCAAAAAAGCAAACACCTTTAATCAAATAAAAATTGTTCTTTTTAATGCAATTAAAAGCAAATGAAGCACAGAATCTATTCCAATTAGTCTCAGTTGTAGGAGATTTTACACCAGCTCCTAACCGCATTTTAAATGTCTGTCCTAACTATCATGTTATAAGATATTATGTGGAAAACACATAAAAACCACAGTATTCATTCTGGATACGGATACTGGCTGATTAATTGAAACAGGTTGTGGAAGATTATAATTTTTTAATTCTCTGTGAAACAGATACTTGCAATGGAGAGTAAAGTCATCTTGTTGCTGTATTTTTTTTCTTTATTCCTCCAATGGTCCTTTCCTGCCTCTCAATATTTTTTTTTTATAAAATAGAAGGAATAAACAAGAAATCACTTCTTTAAATACTTATGATTGCTTAGGCCACATATTAAGCCTTTTCAACTCAACTTAAAGGTAATTCTTTCCCTCACTCATGACATCGTTAAGAATAACAGGCTCTATTTCTTCGGTCTTCACTAGTAATGTTGGAGTCTGAAGAAAAACCATCCTCACTGAACCAAGACAATAGCAAATTATTGATTTTAAGTTTCTGATCAATGCATGGACAGGTCAGACTTGAAGTATGTCACTGAAGAATGCTTTAGAAAACAGAAATAATGTTTCCATAAACACAGGGACAGGAACTCTCTGTGGAATATGCATGTGTTACATAATTGGATGTATTACATTACACTACAATTATGTATTACATAATTGGATGTAAAAGGCCCTTTTATGAAGAGTAGGAGTTTTAATTCCTTTAAATCCAGCTGGGACTAAAACTTGACTATCTCTAAATACCCTTGAAGCTCAAAACACAAGATAAAAATAGTTACCAGTAACATGTAAAACTTAAGTTGTGCATTAGTGGTTTTCATTTTTTATATATATTTTTTTCCCAATTAAAATTATTTTGGAAATCCAACTTTTTTGTACTCAATACAGCATACTGTTTAAAAAACCCCAACTTTTAAAATTATTTATCAGGGAGACTACTGCTAAGTGGACAGTTTAATGTTCCCCGCTCTTATGTATTTAGGTTTCTCTTCAAATAAAATGTTGTTCTAAAATATGGAGGAATAACAAAAATTAATTTGTTTTATCAAAAACTATAATTGCCTGTCTTATTGATCTGATTTTTCAGTCTTACATTAGTTAAAATCAAGCTTGGTCTGTGCACTAATAAGAAGATTTCAACTGATATGTTAAAAATCCTACAGCTACTTGTATATGCATGTTTATTTTAATGTAAGAGTGATTTGTCGAAAGGGAATTTTATTTGAAAACCTGTAAAGAAGGGTCATAAGAAACTGAAATAAATAAATTTTGAAATAGAAGACACCTTTCTATACAGATTTTAGCACCAAGTTACCATGATTGACATATTTATTTGTGTGTAGATAATGCCTTTCAAAATGGCATAATGCAAATATTTTGCACTAAGTAAATATTGTTTCATTTGAGGATAGAAGAAACATACAGTCAACAGGAAAACATACTGGATGTAAAGAAATAAGAGAAAACTGAAAGCAAACACCTTTTTTTTTGCATACATTTTCTCCATATTAGGTCCATTAAACTATTTTGTTTTCATTTAGAGCTAGTATGTAAGTTTCAGTAAATGTTTTTTGGCTGTGTGTCAGAGTACATGTCATCTGAATGAGAACTTTGAACGAAAAACAGCTTTTATATTTCTAAATTGCCCACATGTGTGGCTTTTTTATTATTAGCTATTGTMATTTTTTACCTGCTTTAACATTATTAGAGGGGTTGTTTTCTGAAATATAAATGATGTCTTAATCAATTTGTGCTGCTTCAGCAAAAGTAAGTCACTGCAAAATTGAGCACTATTACAGTCTGAACATTTTGTCAAATATAGGGTACAGGTGGCCAATCTACACATACTTTTCAAAAGTAGATCAGGTCACTTTTGTGCAGGGCAAGTGTTTGTAKAAAGCATTTCCTTTTCCTGAAAGTGAGATTTAACTGCTAGTTGTCAAAAGTATCATTGCCAGATGAAAAACTTCAATAACCTCCCTCCAACTTCCCTCATCTACGTTTTTTTAATGTTAAAATATGTATTCCAGGGTAATGATGAGAAAATATGTGGAAGTGCCATTCTTGGACAGCATAAATGGAACTTTATATTTCTTTAGGTTGCAGTTTTCAGTTCTGGGACTCCGTTGAGTCCACCTTTTAGAGCAAGGAAATCTCTACCCAAAAAAAAAGACGAGGGGAATACATTATTTAATATTTCTTGGGGCTCTCCAAGATAGATGGTGATGATCTCTAATTTTAAATATTTTCATTGAATATTTTAGGGAAATAAATAAATATTTTTAAAGGTTATTCCAACTGTTTTAGCCAAGTGTTGCCTGATATTTTCATGACATATACCTAAACTTCACTATCAGTTTGCAAAACATCCTCAGATGRGTAGGAATGACAGGACTATGACTCACTTAATCCAAATCCCTCAGGGACAACGTTAAAAAAAAGGATTAGGCAGGAGATATCAGGCCATAGACAAGTTATAGAACACTCTAATACAGGTCTCACCAAAGGTGAATATTATTATTTAAATAATTCAGTTTGAATAATTGATTTATAAAATTCTCAGAATTGAAGTTCAGTAGCCTCCTGTATAAGTAAACCAGCTTGGTTAATCAAGTACAGGCTCATACATACACCCTTTTTTTTTTTTCCTTCTGAAAAGCAAAGGGTTTCCTGGGCTGTTCTTAGTTAAATCCAAGAAACCTATTAAGTGAAATTCAAGAGTTATTATTTTTATTTGGTGTAATTAATTTATTAGTTCATTAGTTCATTTTATTAACATGTTCCTTTTTTAAAAGAGACTCCTTATAAAATTTATTGTGTAAGTAGAAAAAGATACTAACTTTTTATTGCATCAGCTCTTGAATATTTAGGACATTACAGTCCTCTTAAACTTCTGGTGAATGTATAATAATTGTGTCCTACATATGTGGACTTATACTTAACAAAGTTAATCAATGAACTTTTATCATCAAAGTGTGGTTAAGATACATTTAWTTAATAAGTAGGATTTCTTTTAACTCTTCTGGTTTTACTTTTTTCTTAACTTTTTAAAGGATATGAAATAGAGAAGTCAAAAGGAAATAAATTTTTGAACTGTATAATGATAACCACTCAGAATTCCTCGTGTATTACTGTCATAGAATAGTAGAATCATAGAATTATTAATGTTAGAAAAGACCTCCAAAACTGAGTCCAACCATTAACCTGACACTGCCAAGTCCAGAGCAAACCATATCCCCAAATACCACATCTACTCATCTAAGTACCTCCAGGGACTCCACCTCTTTCCTTGGTAGTCAGTTCAGTGTTGTCAGTGCTTGACAATCCATTTGGTAAAGAATTTTTTCTAATATCCAATCACCTATATTTTCCTAATATCCTTCTCTAGTGCTACTTGAGGTTGTTTGCTCCTGTCCTTTGACTTGTGACTTAAGAGAAGAGACTGGCCCCCAGGTGGCCACATTTTCCTTTAAGGTAATTGTAGAGAGTGRCAAAGCTTCCCCTGAGCCTCCTTTTCTTCAKGCTAATCAACTCCAGCTCGTTCAGCCACTCCTCATAATGCTCGTTCTTGCTCACGTGGGAAGACAAAAAGTCACAGCCCCAGAAGTCCCCCCTTCCTCCCTCTTCCCTTCTCTTCACATGCTGAGCATRGTGCCTTGTGGTAGGAAATTTCCCTCTGATCAGCTGGGGTCAGCTGTCCTGGCTCTCCTCTYCCAACTCCTTGTGCACCCCCAATGTGATCACTGGGGGGGTGAGAGGCAGAAAAAGCCTTGACTCTGYGCAAGCACTGCTCAACAAAAACTAAATTAGGTTTAACCACAGTTTTCATCACAAATCCAAAACATGGCTCCCTACCATGTACTATGAAAAAAATTAACTTCACTTCACCCAAAATCAGTAGACTTGATCTTATCCCATTTTATTAGTCTCCAGGTAGAGAAAAGTAATATATGCAACACATATAAGTTAACTTCAATGGTATAGCTGATATTCATATATTTGTATGATGTATTGAACTTTTAATCCCTTTTTTGATTAACATAACTTTTGAATTCCAGAGTAGCTCTTCACATTAGATAATTTTATTTTTACTTTTTGAAAGTGCTCTTTAATATTAGGCTACAATTTAATTTTTTTTTTTTTTGCATTTGTGTAAATTAATTGTTTCATTAGGCTTTTCCTAAAGAATAAGAACAAATGCATGTCAATTAAAAAAATCACTTATTTCATAATTAAGATTGAAATTCAAAAATATTTCATTCTTGAGCTACTTTCCCTAGGTTCTAAATACTTTCCCTGTGGTTTAGAAAAATTAATAATCCTTAGTCACAAAACAGGTAGTTTTGCCATGAAGATAAAAAAAGTCTAGATCTTTAGTATTCTTCTAAAAGTTTAGATATTCTGTATTCCTCTATATTTTATGTGAAGACTATTGTCAGCCTAATGTTATTGGTGAGATAAAATTTTCTTCCTTTGAAAGAGTCTATATGGCTACAGCAACTGCTCACCTATGATTTTATTTTCTGCTGGATTACTTGTGGATTTAATTCAATATCTGGTTTAAACCAGTTTTACTTCAAGTTCCTTAGATTATACTGCCATATAACTGATACTTGAAGTCAATAGTAAAGGTTCACTGCAACAATGACAGGCATCAGAGAAAAAGAGATGTCAGTTTTATAATAAAATTGGTTTAAAATGAATGATGAAGGTAATGTACCTAAAAAACCCCTCAGGTCCAAAACTGAAGACTACATAAATGATTAGCCTAATTGGCTAATCCTCAGTTGAGTGTTGAATGACTGTAGTGTATATGAAATATCATCATAACTTCCACTTCTTTTGGTAGGACAACATTCAGTTCTTCTCACGGTAAATGATATTGTGAGAATTTGCACAACAAGACAATCAGAAGAGCTATGAAACTGTTTCTAATATGCTTCAAGTAACACGCTATTTTCTTTTTTTGATTCAAAACTACTCAATTCAGGAACAGATGGGTTATCATTTCTTTTTTTATGTCATGACTATAACATCAGAAAATTATTAATAGTATAATAATTGATCTGTCATCAGATGGCTTAACCTTCTTAAGCTGATTGTGAAACAGATGTCTAGGATCATAAAAACAAAACTCTTTTTTTTTATAAACCATCTCAATGTGTTACTAGTACCTAACTCAGGTGTAGATTTTAAAATACAGTAAAAAAAAGAAAGAAAACAACACTGGCTATCGTATAAATCTGCATTATCTTATATTTGTTTAGCTGTTGATTCATTTCTTAAAGCAAACAGCCGACTATTTCTTTCCAATTGATCAGGCAGAATATTTAGGCTTCAAATGCTGTAGCTTCATTTAGAATTTCTTTCTAAACAAAGATTTCTAAGCGTGTGTTTCAGCAGCTGTCTTGTCAGGTTTCTGAAAGAGAAAAATTCAAGCTCTACTATATTTATTCCATGTCTTCTCAGTGAGTGATCTAATATGAGAGTTAATTTTATTTTCTGTTTATCGGGAATAAGGCTTATCAAAGATGCCGTATGTAAGTAATTATGAGAAACTGTCACACAGATGGTGGATAATAATGTGTAGCTGGGGAGGATAATTTCTTCCTTTTGACAAGCAAAGAGAAATGGCATTTGACTTCTCTTCAGAAATGATAACACTCAGTTCTTGACAGAGATAGTCTGCTTCCATTTTCCTAAGCAAAGGCGGTCTAATGTTGATGATAGTCTGCTTCCATTTACCTAAGGAAAGGAGACTTAATACTGGTAATCAACGTGTCTTTCAGAGAGAGCTGTTCATTGCCCTTCTTCACTTTTACGTTTTATTAGCTTTCAAATTCCTGAGTGGTTACTCTACCTTTGGGACATCTAATTGTGGAGTTGAGCTTGGCAGGGAGGAAATGGGCACTGAACTGTGTTTACATTGTTTGTATCAAGAGGAATTACAGAATGAATATAGCTAAGCTTATCTTTACTACTGTGCCAATGATTATATAATTTCATACTGTGCAGAATTTTTAATTTATTTCATTCTGGAATATCTGTACAACTTGCAAATCTTTTGGGATATTTGAGCATGTTGGTATTTCCTGGACTTGACTGATGAAGATTAATAAAAACTGAAATTGTAGTCAGCGTGTATGGTCACATGTTCAAATTAATGTGTCTGCAGGGGAGCTTGTGTCTAGTGTCTCYGGAAGGACATTCATTTCTCCCATGGTGAAGGCTAAGAAAAACGTTTCAGTGCCTCTATTTTATTCTCGCTGACCCAAAGGTGCCTGCTCTTGCCAAGCCAAGAAAAAAAGCTTACTGAAAGTCAACGAGCAGATTTTAAGCAGGACAGGAATCTTCTCTAACTAATTTTTATAATGTGAATCAGAAGAGGCACTTTGGGGGACAGAGATTCCAAAAGAAGCTGTACTGGTAATTTGAACATTTTTTCTAAGATTTTTTACCTTACTACTATTTTGAATCTCTGTTTGATTTTGTGTTCCAGGTAAGCAGATGTTTCTGGTTTTTAAATGTATTTCCAGCTTGTTGTGAAGAATTAATTGTCAGTGTTTGCTTCAACTTAAGTAAAGCTATGTATACTTTCTAAATATTTCCAGATTCAGAATGACTCTGATACCTAGAGATGATTTAACCAACTCTGTAATTTCCATTTATGATTCCCATCATCCTAAATGATTCCATGAAATCACTAAGCTACTATTTTTGTTTCATAGTTTCATTTTCAAATATAGACTTTAGCATATATATTGTCACTCTGGTTCTAGCCATCTCTGGTTAAAAAGAAAATTGACCTATGGGGAATTTAGAGGCAGGGAAGTAGTACAAGTGAGGAAGTGAAAGACATACTGGCCCTCCACATCTAATAGAAGCCTAAAGGAAATATAAGAATACAAAACCTCTAGAACACTTACACTACGTCTTCTCTCTGTTCAGTCTATTGTATCAGACATTCAGGAGCTCAAGTTGGATTCTTGAGGATTCTTCCAGTATATGTTCTGTTAAATTAATTTTCCCCAAGCAGTTCCATTTCTAAAGGGCTTGGTGTTCAAAATGAAAGGAGAGATATATGGAAGAGACAAAACAAAATGGATTTTTGCAATTCATTAAATCTGCATTTACGTTTTTTTATGTCATGGTCACTTCTGTTATAATGGTTGAGAGAAAATATTTGAAAGAGAATTATGAAATTTGCTGTGGTGAATGCTTATTCAATCAAAGACAGTAAATCAAATGGGTGGCTATGGTGAGAATGAGAGTTAAGAAGTGTTTTGGGCCCCAAGCTGTGTGTGTAGTTCTGTACACTACACGTAAGTTCACTAGCATGTAGAAATTGTTAAATAAGAGAAGTATCTAGTAGAAGGAAAAGGTTATCTTCAATGAATGGTGAAAATTACACATTTAAATGTCAGCCTGGGTTTCAGTGAAACTTTTGTACTCAGTAAGAGGGTTAACAAATCCCTAACAAATCCTGCTAAAAACATTAGATAAGGTGTCACTTGAGAAAAATAGACAACTAGTTTCCTTACCAAGAAGTTACACAGGGAACATTCAAGTGATAATATTTTAATGAGAAAGAATGAACTGCCCTTCTCCATAATCTTGTTTTTATTTGTGTTGTCTGTCTACTTTCTCTCAACAAGAAATCCATGTTTGCTAAGTCACTCCATTAATCTTTTGAGAGCAAGAATAGAAAGCTCGTAGAGGACAAGCTGCTGTTTCTCAGGTGTCTTGATAAGAGCTCAAGTTAGTGTTTATTACTGATTGTCCAAAACTTGATACAGTCCTTGCAACTGTCAAAAACTGAGTTATGAAAGGACTTTACAATTCACAATACAGAATAACATAAATTATATTGTAGATTTCTGTAGATACAAACTACTCTATCATCATATGTGGATGTGTCTTATGACAGTTGAACTCCTGCCTTTTAAAAATTGGCATAGTGTAATTGACAAGCAGAATATCCCAAAAGACTATATASATAAAATATATAAAGTCAGATATCCTTGGATCTAAGCTTAAATAAGTTAAGACATTCTAGTATGTACTATATCAGAAATTATGGAATCACAGAATATCCTGAGTTGGAAGAGACCTACAAGGATCACAGAATCAGAGATTTAATGACGTTGGAGAAGACTTCTGTGATCATTGAATCCAATCTATGACAGAATATGACCTTGTCAACTAGACCATGGAATGCCAAGTTCAGTCTATCCTTAAACACTTCCATAGGTGGTGACTCCCTGAACAGCCCATTTCAACGTCTAATCACCCTTTCTGTGGAGAAATTCTTCTTAATATCCAACCTAAACTTGTCCTATCAAAGCTTAAGACTAAGTCCTCTCAACCTATTGCTTGTTGCCTGGGAGAAGAGGCAAACTCCCACCTGGCTAAAGCCTGCTTTCAGGCAATTGTAGAGAGTGATAAGGCCACTCCTGAATCTCCCTTTCTCAAGGCTAAACAACTCAATCTCCTTCAGCTGTTCCTCACAGGACTTGTGCTCCAGACCCTTCACCAGCTCTGTTGCCCCTCTCTGGATTCCCTCCAGCTCCTCAGTGTCCTGCCTGGATTGAGCAGCCCAGAGCTGGGCACAGGGCTCACACTGTGGCCCCATCAGTGCTGAGTACACGGGGGCAATCACTGCCCTGGTCCTGCTGGCCACACTTTTGCTGATACAGGCCAGGATCCCACTGGCCTTCTTGGCCACCTGGGCACACTGGCTTGTGTTTGGTGGCTGTCAACCAGTACCTATAGGTTTTTTCTGCTGAGCAGTTTTCCAGCCACTCTGCCCCCAGTCTATTGTGCTATACTGGGTTATTGTAGCCAAAGTGCACGACGTGGACCTTGGTCTTTTTAAACCTCATACATTGGTTTCAGCTCTTCCATCCAACTGATCCCTCTGAAGAGCTCTCCTAMTCTTCAGTAGATTGACATTTCTACTCAGTTTCGTGTCATCCACTAATTTACTAAGGGTAGAATCAATTCTTTCATCCATATCATCAATAAAGAGATTGAATAGAGAGAGCTGGGCCCAGTGATGATCCCTAGGGAACACTGCTGGTGACCAGACACAAAATGGATTCCATTCACCACCACTTATTGAGCCCATCCAGGCAGCCAGTTCTTTACCCAGTGAAAAGTGAAATCATCCAAGATATGGGCTGCCACCTTTTCCAGGAGTATGCCGTAGAAGATGGTTTCAATGGTTTTGCTGAAGTCCAGATAATCAACATCCACAGGTCATYGAGTCCAGCTCCTGGGTATTTACAGCACAACCCAAAAAATCACCATGTCCCAAAGAACATTGTCCAAGTACTCGACAGGCTTGGTGCCATGACCACCTCCCTGGGGAGCCTGCTTCTGTTCCTGTGCACAACCACCTTTTAGGTAGAGGACCTTTTCCTAATATCCAATCGAAACCTCCCCTGACACAGCTTCATGCCATTCCCTTGGGTCCTGTCAGTGGTCGCTGCAGAGATCAGTGTCTGCCCCTCCACTTCTCCTCACAAAGAAGTTGCAGACTGCAATGAGAGAGGCTCCCCTCAGTCTCCTCCCAGCTGAATTACCCAAGTGACCTCGGTTGCTCCTCATACAACTTTCTCTCTAGATCCTTCCCCATCTTCATGCCCCTTTTTCAGAAGCTATCTAATAGCATTAGATCCTTCTTATATTGTGGCACACAAAACTGCACATGATCTGGAGAGGTACTTCTGGAAAGGCTTTAATGACCATCTTTTGCTTAGTTACTAAGTTTAATGCAATCATCTTATAAACAGTTTTAATTAAAGGAAACACTTGAGAGTTTTTTTTTTAAAAGGGAAGTGTTCACAAGGATTAATAAGTAATGGATATGCGAGCTGGGCTCCACATAAAGGCTAATTAATTTTTTTTCTATTTTCTTCCTAATCACAATGTTTTGCAGTAAATGTGAAAAAAAGTACAGGAAATGTCATAGACATATAAAAAAACATGTCCAAAACCTCTAAAAGTAAAAGGCTCATAACACTGTAAGAGTTTTCCTTAATAATATAAATAGAGGAAATCAATCAATTATAGACAAAAGAACAAGCTTAACATGTTTCTCACAAAGAGTAGCTAGACTTCCTCAGAAAAAAGCCGAGATCCAAAGTGGAACCTTTGTGTGTCTTGTTTTCCAAGCAGAAATAAGACTAAAATAAGACTAAAATACAGCTTGAAATATCAAGAAGTTTGAAATAAAATGGATGAACTCCTGTCTACCAAAGAAATAACTATTCATAAAATAAATAAGTTAGCAGAGCAGAAATTAACAGCCCAACAATGAATTGTGGGACCAACGCTGCATGGAAGGGAAACATGAGTTTCACTGGTTTTTCTACTGCAAATTTAGCTGCTGAACATGAGAATTGTTACTTGCTAAAATCAGAGATGAATGAATAATTAAAAGACAAAACCAACAATGAATAATTTATTCAATGAATTTTTTTTCTACAGCCTAATTATCACAACTTTCTTAAATGTATTCATTATGCAAATTAATTCAGCTAATAGTCATTTACATTCTTAAGAGATTGGATTTAATTACCCAAAGGGTATGTTGCTTATAGTATTTGTGACTGGTCAAAAAAAAGCCAAACAGAATTGCTTGTATCACCTGACTGGATAAATAAATAACCAGTTAGTGAAACTATACAGCAGTATAATTATCACCATATATAGTCAAATACAAGCTTTGAAATGCACCTTTTAAACAGTTATGCTGATGTGTCAACCCTCAGACATTTTCTTTCAATAAACAAAAGGAATGAATTCCAAACTTGAAATACAATATAATTCTTCAGTTCTAACTCTCCATCTACTTTCTGCAAGCTGAAAGAACTTCTTAAGGAAATGAACCTTGTATATTTATGCTGTCACATCACTAAGAAACTGTTGCTGACCACCCTTACAAGCATAACTCCCAGGTAGAGGGACCATTAGCATGATCTAGGACAGTTCTAAGTTTAGTAGCTCAAATTCCCATACAGTGAAATATGATCCTTTAAAAGTGTTGCCTATGTCCAAAAAAACCCGAAGTCCATTGCTATTATAGTGCATGAAAAGGGCTGGAAATTGAAAATATTTAAAGATTTATCTGTCAATGGTTTGCCTTCAGAGCTACCTCTGCTTTTCATCAAAGTGCATCTCTTAAGCGTAGTCAAATATGTTGCTACTCATGACTGGCAACAACTTCATTAAGTGGCTACTTTATTAATGTTTACTACACCCATTTGCTGAAATTTTGAGCTTGAGCTTTGACAGTAATATCTCAGAAACAAATTTTTTGCTCATCCATTGCCAAAAACAAGAGGCTTCTCTTTGAGTCTTACAATTTCCATGACAATTAATTCTTACCTTTGAAAAAACATCAGAACTCTAACAAAATTTTTAAAAAAATCCTAATTAAATCTGTTAGATTTTATATTTCTTCCCTATAAGTAGAATTATTTGTTGGTAGTATTGTCATAGTAGCTCTGAGACATTGAATGTTTTTAAAGCACTTAGAAACATAAACAATTTTAAAATTTTTGAAACAGCTAGTGGTAGATCCTTTCATAATTCAAAACTCATAATAGCCTGCATCCGATCTCAAAAACTAAATAACAAGTTCATAAAAAAAAATCCAACTAATAAAATTTCTGCCAGATGATAAAGTGAGAAGCAAAACAAAACTGATTTCCTGTAATATAGAGCATCAAGTTTTCTTGATTTTCAGTGGTCTCGGGAATTCAGAATTCATAGCACTGCATGTCATTTGCAGTTAAAAGGTGTTGTGAAGAAAGGCAAAGAATGCCACAGCTGAAAGCTTGAGCGTATTTGAGCTGTTAAAGTCTTATTTAAAGGAAAAACTGTTAAACTGAAGCAGAAAACATTTTACTGCTTTTTACAGTAACAGCAGATTCTTACTTGATGTCTAAAGTCTTTTTGAGTCTGGGCTAAGAATCTGGTTAGTAGAAAACTAGTCCATGTTGCTGTAGTGTAGGCCACAGATAGTTTTCTAAGTGTTCTAAACTCTTCAGAAATTTTGATTAAAATTATCTATACACTTCTAGAAAAGGACTTGAATGCAACTTATCTACCCAATATTGGCCATGTCTCGTAAATGCAATGGCTGGTAAAACCCAGAGAATGAGACAGCAGGCACAAGGGCCTGTTAACACCTCTGAAGAACTTGTGATAAGCCCAGATTTCTCCGCTACTGTGAACTATTGTTTTGCTTTTGTACAATGCACATGAATTTCAAAAGATGTATATGTCACATGTAGGGTTAATACTCTCTTCGCCTCTGCCTGATATTGAGTATGACACATTGTTTTAAAGTTCTCTTTTAAATTGTTTTCTATTTAACTGTATAGCATGTACAAAGTCATGTACAAATTACTTGTAAGCAAAAAAGAGGACTGAGTTTTGACCAAGTAATAACATCAGAATCCCATAACAGGCCCTAACACTGACCTTAAAAATTCAATGAGCCAGGCAGACTTTACAGGCTTTTTTGCCATAGACAGTACAAGACGAAAGAAATTACTTTAAAGCATATTAAAGTGTAAGGGTTTATGCTTTTCAGTTTTGATCTTATTTTTAAATGATGCASAGCAATAGAGAAATCAATAACATATGGACTTACCTGATTGAGTTCTTGGCAAACAGCCCCTTGTTTTTAGATAGGTTTTTATAGAAATAAATGAGGATGTCTTACAAATGTGCAGTTTACTATTTTAATACACAATTTATGAGATTTATTATTTCAGTTTCCAAAAGTAGTTTATAGAACATAAGGCAGCATTACTTATTCAAAATGCATGCTATTACTCACAATAAATTCAATAAAAGTAATAAAATATGTATTTTACTTTTTGCACTTCAACAGCCTTTTCTATCCTAAAAATAAAAGGCTTTAAAAGTGAGAAAGAATCATTTTGAGAACATCAGAGTCGTCTGAAACAGGCCAGTGAATGGGTAATTCAGACTGTCAGCAGTTTTTGTGGAAAGACCACTAACTTTCAGCAACGCAATAATGTGACCTTATACTTGTAAGGAAAGTTTCATCCTAAAAGATATTATAATATCCTTAAAGGCATAGAGAGCTACTAAGTACATAATTGTGACGGTGGTCACAAGGGTTTACAGGATGAGAGAGAGAGGAAGTTGACTCCATGATTAGAAGCCTTGATTTATTATTTTATGATATATATATTACATTATAACTATACTAWAAAGAAAAGGAAAGAAAAGGTTTCTCCAGAAGGCTAAGCTAAGAATAGAATAGAAAGAATGATAACAAAGGAGCTCTCTCCAACTCTGTCCCAGAGAGCTCGGTCCTTGATTGGCCATTAATTATAAACATCCAAGACGGGCCAATCACAGGTCTACCTGTTGCATTCCACATCAACAGATAACCATTGTTTACATTTATTGCTGAAACTGCAGCTCTCAGAAGGAAAAATCCTATGAAAGAATTTTTCACAAAAGATGTCTGCGACACATGATTTTGTTTGCTGAGAAATGGATTCAACATCTAACGGAAAACATTGTCATTTAATGAATGGGGCAGCAGATTGGAAGTCAGGAAACTCCAGTTCTGTTGTGGGTTTTGACAACAGCCTCCTGCACGTTTTTTACCAAATCTTAGATCTCCTGTGTTTTTTCCCTGAACTTTTGTATTTCTGATCTCCTTATAAGGTTCTTATTGCAGAGACTGGATATTTTGATACGGCATACAGCAACTTGTCTGTTGCTGTAAACGGGATTCAGCTTAGTCAGGTCCCCTGTTCCTCCCCCAAAAAAGTGCTGTGAAAAGCATAGTGAGCTAACTTATATTGAATTTTATGTGTGTGTGTTTTATTTTTTTTTTCAGAAAGTTCTACTTGTTCTAGGTTTAACCAGTGTTTCTGCTGCTTTAACATTGCTACTGGTGTGAATAGATTGGTGAAAGCTTATGTAAGAAATTGAAACTAGTAAAGACCTAAAGCTACAACCTCCTATAGCTCAGGAAAAAAAAAAATCAACATATTCTATTTTCTCATATTAAAAAAAAAAATTATATTAAAGAAAGGCAAAATTGACCAGATTATTGAGTACTGAGAGAGAAAATACCATTAGAATATCCTGGGGAAAGAAGTCTGCTAAGAGGATTTTTTTTCACTTTTAACTGTTCAAGTAAAATGCTTTTGGATGCATTCAAGGCACTTTTAACTATGAATGCCTCCTATGTTATAAGGCTTCCCAGAAGACAAAGAAGTTCCTCATCGAAGCTGTTATTACCTTGTGGTCTGTGTACTAGATGATTTCTTAGCAGTTTAAGAGCTGCATTTGGCACAGGGGAGGAAATGATAAGGCATCTTTAGAGTAACACATATAATTTGTATTCAATATTGTTATGTATTATGATCTCAAATGCCAAATAGAAAGAGTCTGAAGTGGTTGCATCATTTTTATTCAGAAACATCTTCAGGCTTGAAATATATGGATTCAATTCAAGATGCATCAATAGATGCATCTTGGCTCTGCTTTCGCCCAAAATGATGCAGTATCATAGGAAAGGTTATCTTACTTCAAATGCATTGTTGTTGCCAGTGCCTGAATATGAGACACCTCATTTATTGTTTTAAATTCCTAGATGAGACATAAAATATTCTTTTTTTTTAACAGGAGAGGAAGAATAGTAAGGTTACTCCTTGCTCTTAGAAAAAATGCCGTACATGGAAAACAAGCCCAAATGAATACAAATCGCAATGTACACTGCATAAAGAACGATAAAATGCTACAGTTCCACCTGGATTACTATAAAAGCACTTGGAGGGGAAAAAAAAACCAAACAAAACCAACAAAATAAAATGAAACCAAACACAAATCCAGCAATAAATGGAAGCATGTATTYGGTTCAGAAGGAGTAATTGGGTAGATAAAAGACAAAAAGAATTGGAAGACTTTTATTTAGTAATGATATATTCATTTGGGTTTGTCTTTTATAGCTACGCATTTTAACTACAATACCATCTTTTGGCAAAAATTAGGATTTACATTATCTTATTTCAAAATTCATACAGATATTTATATTAGAGTTATCTTTTAATTGATGTAATTAATTTAATCATCTTCAATTAATTAATTTTCTCATGATCTGTAGGAAATATGGTATTCTTAAATTGAATTTTTATATATAAGGTGCTTACACCATGTAGATTAGAGGAAAAGATTTTTTTTCCTGGGGAGAAATGTTTAATTATTGTGTTTTAGAGATCAGTAGTAAAAGTGTCACCACTAAATTCAATTAATTTAAGCAAATTTACACAGAATTTAAAGTGATTGGGGAAACACAGAAAATTAAGTAGTAGGAGTTGCAGCAGTAATGCCTAAAGATGCCTAGGGATAAGATTTTAGCTGGCTAAGAACAGGATTAGTAGGTTAAACAGTACATTGGCACTGCTATAGATTTCTGATCATGGAGAATTAAATGACACCTCCTTCAGTCAGTAGAAGAAACCCCACATTTACCAGCCTGGCTCCTTGTGGGGGACTGCAACCACCCTATTATCTGCAGGCGGGACAACACAGCAGGGCACAAATATCCAGGAAGTTTTCACAAGTGATAGAGGAGCCAACAGGAGAAGTCTTCTGGACCTCCTGCTTATATAAATATAGTTAAATATTGTGATGGTTTACATTATATTCACTTTCCTACTTTCCCCTGCTGATACGTTAAGCCAAAAATTTGTATCTCATGAGCAACACTTAATACCTGCATAGTACCTGCATAATGTTCTTATGGATATAAATAGTAAAATTTCTCAGATACAGAGGGGTTTTTTTCTGCAATAAATAAATTAGAAGTAATTTTCAYCTTCTAAAATAACATTATTGTTGGTAATAGTTATTGTGTATTTAAAGACAGAAACTTTTTTTTTGTTCCCACCAGACTTGAATTTTACACATAAATTTCTAACAATTGGGCTCACGGATTGTAGATGTCCCATCTTCTAACAACTTTTGACAAAACATGTAAAAAGGAAAAAGTTACATTTATTTACTAACCCAAACATTTATAAACAAAGACATACGAATGAACTAATATCTTAAAATCAGGCCCTGAACAAATAAATGTCTGGTTAGTTAAGCAATACACACAAGCTTGTTCAGGGTATGTTTTAGTACCTCATTAGCGCTCTGATCACTGCTCCTACTCTCTTCGGCAGCATTCTTTCTCATTTATTTTTTATACTGCAGTAGCTTCCACATCTCTCATACATCCCTCTTTAAACTGTCAGCTATAGCTATGACAGACARTTTAGTCTAGTGAATAAGACACGGGAATGTGCCTAAAACTCCTTGACTGGTGTTTTGGCAGCTAAATATGGGTTTATGGGTCTATATGCAAAAGGGAGTGGAGGATTATATTCCCAATGTACTTTCCACAAGTTGATCAAGTTGAGCTCATGGTGATTCCTAAACTTTTTTTTATTGCAGCTACTTAGCTGAGATACCCCATGGGTATCCCATGTGGCAACTTTAACTACAATCAAAGTAATATAACAGGCATTACACAATAAGTAATAAGGTATCCCAAAAGAGATACAAGATGATTAAGTGCTAGACAATCATGTCCATGTGGTAGTCTGCATATATTCTTAAAAACTTTGACAGACATTCCTGTGATTTCCGCTAAAAGGATGTGGTTTATATTTATTGAAAGTGGCAAACAKGAATGGGGAGGAGGGAGAAGCTTGACTATTTTAGATTTCCTATTGAAACTAAAGAGTGAATGCCTTAGAAAATATTTTTATTTATAAAAAATCTGTGTCTTGAGTGTGCAAATTTCATACTTCTTCCAATTTCAGTATAAGCCATGGAAAATTCCTTCAGGAAATCAGAATTACTAATAAAGGAGTGATAGGAAGGACTTTATCCTGACTGTAGGAGAGGAGACCCTAGTATGCATATCGGTGAGCACTCATCCCACTGGTCACAGGGAGAAAGCCTTGTAAAGTTTCTATAATGTCAGCTGAAATTGCTGCAACTACCTGCACATTTTCTGCAGGCAAAACATGGTGTGAGTGCTTTTTAATTTGTTTTAGGTAAAATCAGACACATTGAATCAGGCCACAAGTTGAACTTCTTGAGCTGCCTCAGCAAACGACATAATTCAAACCACTCCCACACCAGTTTTAACCACTTCATCAATTCCCTTTGCAGTATCAGTCATTTTACCAGGCTTACCAGAAAACAAAGCATATTTGATTTTTGCAGTTACAGTTTTTACTTTCCTTTGCTTCTTTCCTCCAAGTTGAGCATGAGGAAATGACTTCTTTGGTACAGAAACTTACTCACATAACTTAATGCTGACATCCAGTGAACAGTTGACAATACCAATTAATACCAGCTAACATCTTTAGAAATTCCAGGCTGGATTGAAATGGAATTACTGCATGATAATAGTTATATTTGAATATGCTAATAAAGATTTATGATGTTGGAGCTATCTAGAACTGAGGCAGATACTCAGCCTGAGATTTCCTTTCAAAAAGCCACCACAAATTGACTGCAGTGCTCCTGATTATATACTGCTTTCTGAAGGATACCTGACCCAGGCATTCTTCATCCATGTCATGTATGAAATAACCGTAGTTGGACTGACTGGGTAATACAGGACTAGGAAAAGGTTAGAGACATATTTCAGGGAGTATTAAAGAACTCCAAAGTTATTTGTCTCAAAAGCAATTGTGTTATCTTAACAGCAATCGTCCTTTCCCTATGGACAACTGTTATTTCTTTCCCTGACCATTTTCTTTCCGTTGTGAAGTTAATGTCCTTTGTTTGGGGCAGCCAACTTGAGAAGGCAATTGAATACAGAATAGACATACTAAACATTATTCTTATAAATTGCATTAAAGTGTATGCATCTGTCTCTTTTATAAAATTCCTGCCTGCACAGAATAGCTGTAATCTGAATTAGTAAATGGCTGGTGAGACATGGTGAGAATGAGCAAGACAGGAATATTTAAACCAGGTATAGACATAAGAAGATATCAGTGAATTGCACAGTGGATTTCGGTTTTTGGTCATGTGCAATGAATAATTTTGGCAAAATAAATTGCATCAATTTACTTAACTTTTTTACTGAATGAAATCATCAGTATGAAAAGAACTAATTTAAATAATTTTTGTAAATTTAATAGAAGATCAATGTAGCTCATCTGTAAGGATAAAAATAAAAGTGCTATCTTGTTCTGTAAAAAATACAAGGTCTCAGATTAAAGAGTTGCACTGATCATATATATATTTTCAAGAAAATAATAGAATTCTTTTATTTCTCTTAAAAATGATATAGCAATATCAATGCTATCTCATATATTGGTGTTCTAAAATATTCCTACTTACCTAGGCTTAGGATGTGGTGATGTCAACCACCAGAAGTGCTACCATTGTCATCATTAAAGATAGCTTCCAAATTGCATTTGGAGATCTAAACAAATACGTTAAATAAGGATAAATTTGTAAACATTTGTATTCCCAACTCTGATAATGTTTTTTCTATACTTGTGTTCATATATTTTCAGAACATTTAACTGTTTGTAATCTTGATCATGACTACACAAAAGACATCAATGTCTCCTATCTTAAAAAATTATAACAAACTAATAATTTCTGCTGAAAACATCAAWTTTTTTCAGAGCACTGATGTTCAAAAGGACTTTATTATCATTGTGCCACTATCAGAAAAGAAATTTCCTGACATCAGAAGACAATTTTTTTTTGCATAACGTAAAATTTTCCTGTTAACCTATCTTTAAGATAGGCTCTTTCAATTGGAGGTTGATTTACGTATTTTATTTTTTGGACTGCTTCTACTTGCTTTTTTTTGCATTAAAAATAAGTCACAAAGTAATGGGCTTGAGCATTTCAAACTCTCTTTAAGTGGTATGCCTGTTTTTCAAACTGTATCTTACAGAAAACAAAACAAAGTGAAAGAAAGTATTTTTTTTTCCTTATTTCATCAGAAAAAATAATGTTGTGGTCTCTAAGTTTGCCTTATTCAGATCTTATAGCAAAATCAAGCACCAAGTAAACAGCTACCAACAAAACCCCCAAACCAAAGCAAGCAAGCAACCACTAATTTTAGCTTTGGTTTATATCCTATTTTCTCAAAATCACGAACAAAAATATTCTACAGCTATATCCATAACCCATATGAGATAAAATAAGCCTTGAAGAATTTACAACTAGACTAAAATATCATTAATTTACTAAAAAATATTTATTTCAGATGGGTTTTTCAGCAATAGCTAAAATACAGTAAAACCAAAGTGGGAAACGTCTCACTCCTAGTAACACTAGGATTCCATCAAAATTCAGAAGTTACATACATTGAGTATGTATATTAATTTCTGATGCTATTTGCACACTTTCAGTCTATGTAAGTTAAATCTTTAGATGGTAATTTTATTAAAATTTGGTTTCTACATCAAATATGTCCTGTTACACATGCCTCTCTCCTCCTTCCTTCCTTCCTTGCCTCCACCGCCCCCAAAAACCTAAGGAAACAAACTTGAACTCTGCTAAGATTACCTTCTGCAACTTGATTAAATAAGCATTTAGTTGTTGATCCAACTGACTGGTTGACGATTGACACTCTAAGTCTCCTCTGCTAACAGTTTGTTATCATAAGCATTGTAACCAATTAGTGTCAAGCCTTGTTTGCCCAAGATTAATTTTCCAATATCTGAAGTTCAGATTCAGTTTTTCCTGAAATTAATAAGAACACTTGGAGTACTTTAACAAAGCATATAGCTTTGAAGCTAAAACCTCTGGCAAGTAAATAATGTTTGTGGGCTTTGTTTTTTTTTTCTGATTTAAGTATGCATTTATAAAAATCTTAGGTTGTATGATCTACAAATTTGAAAAAATAATTCAATATTCTATAGACATCAATTTATTTTCTAGAAAATTATTTCAAATATTTTAATAATTTTGAATTTAAAGGATAGAAATATGGTCAGCAGTTCACAAATGGAAAGAAAATTTTGAATGTCAATATCAGTTATGTCCGTTCTCATTATTCGAACTACATTGAAATAGGTAATTTTTTAATTCATTTCAGATGAGCAGTTTGACTCATTATTAGACACTACCAATGAATGTTCATTTCTTAAAGGTACAAAAATTTTTATATTGCAACAACTATGATTTTTAGGAAAACAAGGTTGATTATTTTTTTGGTTACTTGATTGATTTTTAATTGAAAATATTTATACACTGAAATCAACAAATTCATTTTCACATAAAAAAGAATTAAATTTGGGGCTTGGCAAAACTGCCATTAGATATTTTTTTGAGCTGTTTCATGCATTCAAAGAGAATTTAGAACAGCCTAGTTGAATAAAATTCAACTTGTTTTTCCATCATATACAAAACAGGCATCTGAATCTTGTTTTCTACTATGCTTGATAAGAGAAGAAAACTAATGCACCAGATAAGAAAATTAACTCATATTACAGGACAAGGATGCATTTAACATTTGTGACTATTTTGCTATTTGGAATCTGGAGTAGAGGGTCTTACGAAATAGTAAGATAGGCAAGTGGAATGTGTTTGTGTGTGCACATATATATAATATGTATTYATTTATGTATATGTGTGGTTTGTGCGTGTGCTAATAACTCATATTCATAAAAATAAAATGTAGGACTTGGTTGCAATACAAAGAAAATAAAATGCATGATTATACAGACCCACACACACATCAACTTTCTCTCTTGAAATGTAATTTTGCTTTTGGTCAGATGTACATTTTAATTGTTTTCTAAAGTTTGATCAGTCAATACAGTATCATGCCTAAAGCTGTTACTTATTGTAATATCCATGACTATTATTTTAAGTTTAATATTGCTGTTGTTGCTATTATTATGAGATTAACAGAATATGTTATAATATGGCACATTATGTAGGTATAGCARTTGAATGTCTTTTCAGTTTGGACAATTGTTTATGATTTCATATGAATAGCTCAGGTCTGGCCTCAGCCAATCTTAGTCAACAGTGGGACGGTGAAGAATTTTCTTCCTTGATGTGAAATATGAGCTGGGGAAAAAAATGGTTGGGGATCAAGGTGGATGCYTATGTGTCACTGTAGATGTCTCACACTGAGCACCACTCCGAGCGTTTCTCACTGGGGCACTGGAACTACATTGAGAGAAAGGCCTGGTGTGCACCACTTATGGCTTTTGTCCCTTTGTTCCAGAAAAAAAAAAAAAAAAAAAAAGAGATGTAGGAAGTAGATAAGCAGTGGATCAAAAGCTTTTTGAGGTTTAGCCATCGAGAGATTTTTTTTCTGTATCTTCATGTATATATTTTTGTGCTTACAGTGATGTGATCAAAATATTTTTAAAATTCAGTAATGTATATTTCAAGTATAACCTACTTGACAGTATCTAGTAGTAGCTACCAGATCAATTGAATGGATAGGTAGACTTCTGAAACATTTCAGCCACAGTATATTTACGCTACATACAGAGGCATTAGCAAATACTCCAATAAAAATAAAATTATTAAAATAATTATAAAATTATCTGCCTACTGCTTAGGCATCGTGTCAGCATATATTGTCCATATAAAATATTTAATCCCAGAAATCAAGCACCATCACTATGTTCTAAATATATTTTAGAAATATTTTCACATCTTGCATGCTAAACTCAGTTTAATTTTCCCTGCTTAATATGTCTTAAATTGGCACTTAATTAACCAATTCTGTGGTGAAAACCTGAATGGAAAATAAATGAAATACTGTAGTCTTCTAAAGACAAGCAAGAAATTATTTCCACAACTTCTGAGAGTGGTTAATTCCCACGTCCCTGTTAACATGATGTGGTATTAACATTTCATGGGTTTAACTTTCTGACATAAACACTTTGAATCAGATAATTTGTATTAGCAACAAGCAGAAGTGTAAGTAAGTGAGAAAAATGAAAAAACCCTAGAAAACTCATCTCTTCAAATTTTGAATAATTTTAGGCTTTTTTGAGGGGTGTGAATTTTAAGACTTCACTCAGTAATAACACTGATCCAGATCTCAGTTGGAAGTGTCATTGTTGTGATTAATTGATAGCCATAATCTACTTCAGAGAGGCATATAATTTTAAATGGAAAAGTCATAGAGAGAGACCAATTAGTACTATAGTAAATGATGAGCAATTTCAATATCAAATGTCATTCAGGGTCTCGATATGTCATGCCCTTTCTTTTGTCTTCTTCCCTATCCTCCCAAATCCATCCACATTTCAGACTTTCAGTATACAAAATATCATTATTTAAAAGATTCCCGTACTTTTTAAAACACATTAGAGCTTAATTCCTTTAAGTAAACAAAATAACACTAAAGAGAAAGCAGCCTTCTAAAGAGTCAGCAAAGTCCTGCAAGGCTGGTTGTGCATACAAACAACAATACAAATTATGGGTGGAAACGCATGCAATACTCAGAAAGTGACACCTGAGACCAGGGCCACTCTTGCTGTGTCCTTGTGTGCCCACAGAGGTGTCAGAAGGAAAAGAGCTGGTATTCCATGTGGATCCAGCCTGCAGTATTTCAGCATTCATTCTCAGGGTGTTGGACACCACATGGCAGCTAATGGAGTTTATGAAAGGTCTCAAAGAAGAACAAACAAAACTCCTCAAAGCAAAACATACTAGATAATATTGTTGTTGTTTTTGTTTCCTCTGGACTTTTGTGAGATGTCCTGTATTTTCCAGAGTGTCCTACTGGGGACAGTGTGGTACCAGAATCCATCAGTATGGTTCCTCTTGCAGGATCAGGGCCCTACTTTATAAATATAAACTGGAAATTTTTATTTACTTACAAATCAAAATTTACCTATGTTACAGCAAGCACTATGCAAGTGTTTATTAAATATCAATTAATTTAAACAGATAGATCACAGGTTGTGTAAAGAATACATTTTAGATTATATTAAATGCCTGATTTAATAAGTTACATATTTGTGCTTATTCTAGTCAACATATATTACCTTTGTAAATGCAGGCTTTACTGGACTGGTGAAGATGGAGGAAAGATTATCAAAGTATTACCTTTTATGTATTGTTTAATTCTGGATCYTGTTTTTATGAAACACATAATTCATGAGGGATCTGGGGAAATGTAGAAAACTTTTAGAAATACTTTTTAGACCTGATGTATCTATAACAGACTGATTTATTTAAAAGTATGCATATAAGAAATGAAGAAATATTTTGTTATACACTTTTATTGTCTCTTCTGTTATTCTCTTTTTGTAAATACTTAAGGCTATAATTTRTATCAAAAGTGTAAAAAATATGCTGCGGGCCAAAGTTAGTAGCACACTTAAAATGGAAGACAGGCAGGGAGTAAGCATACTTTGCTTGTACTAAAATCATATGTGCATTGAGGCTCGAAATCTGGCTTTATTTGCATTTTTTAACATTCACACTCCTCTAAATCTGTTACAAATTTTCTTGTGTTTAAATGTATTAGAACTTCAAGATATACCTTTGATTATATCCTACTTGACAGCATAATTGGAGAATTTAAGCCCAAAATTTTCCTTTAGATAATTTATATCTAATAACTGTAAATTAGATRGGGAGAGGTTTTGAGGAGAATCAAGAACTGCATGAAATTACACAAGCCATAATATTWTGGGGGAGTTTTATCTCAACCAAATATAGTTCATATCATGAATTCTATTTGTCTTAGACTCTTTGACCTGGTATTCATATAAATCAATCAAGTGATTGCAAATTGAAAATGGAAATCCTACATCACTAGTATTAACACTCTGAGCATCCTTAATCTCAGAGCTCTCCTCCGCTTTCAAAAGGAGACCTTGCAGTGTGTGACCTGACTGATTGTCAGGTCATATAATCAAGAAAATGCTGAGTCTTCATTAATRTTTCCTCCAAAGATGATTTTGTGAAGAGTGCCATCTAACACAAATATTTTAAAATTATTTTCTTTTTACMTCTCAAAAGCATTTATGGCTGTCACTTGCCCCTGAAAACTTCCCTCTTCACGTGTCCAAAACCAATATTTCTCTGGTCATTTGGTCTTATAGACAGTCCTAATCAGATGAACCTACTAACTCTCATAGCATGCAGGGTTAGTTTGATCATAGAGGATCAATTATTCTCTATATACTATACATAACATTTTGTTTCCACTGTGAGTGTTTATAGGAGTAGCACRGATTTGCCAGTGTTCCCTGCAAATCAAGTGTAAAAGTGAAAACCCCTAGGCCTTCTCTCACAAAATTCTTTGAATATTCAAAGAGCACATTGACAACATGGTGTACATAAGCTACTCTTACACTGTTTGTTATTTTAGGTGTCAGCTATGTTTCTCATCCTGCTAATTTCTTCTGCCAAAACATACCTGGTTTTCATCTCCAGGCATTAACTTCTACATTCATTAAGTTATTTCTCTTCAAGTTCAGTTGGTTTTGTGTGGTTTAGGATGGGTTTTCTTCGGTTTGGTTTGGTTTGATTTKGTTTGGTTGGGTTTTTTTTTGCTTTCCCTTTACTACAGTGGTGGTTTGTTTATTTCAGTAAGGAGATTGGAGTGTATCCAAAGGTAAGCGCAAAGATACTCATTTAAAGTTGAAAACAATTTTTTTCCTATAAGTCACACTCTCATCAGGAGGTAAGGAATTATTCAGTAAAATGGTCTGGACTAGACAGAAAGAGCTGATATTTCAATGCCCTTCATTTGCTAATACAAAATAACTTTTACAAACACCTTCTGATATATAAATAAAACATACCAGTGCAATAATTAGAATCAAATAGTGGGTGTTTTAAACACTCAACTAATAATTTCAATATCTGGATAATGTTAACAAACACTTTATCATACTCTACGGTGGTATCCTAATTAGTCTATTTTATTTTCCAGCAGTGAACGATGAAACATTGCAGAAGCAGATGTTACACCATGTAAGTTGGCTGCAAGAAAGCATTGCATTTTCATGTGTGTTTTTGTGTTCCTAGTGATGTAGCAATACTTTTAAATTTATAGCCTCCATTTCAAATGAACAACATCTACTAACAACACCGAAAAGCCATTTGTTACTTTTGCCTACATATTGGAAGCCATTCACTGATGTTTGGTTAATATGCCCTGTGTCCATTGGACATTCTTAAAATCACAAGATGTCAAAAAGGAATGTTTATAAACTAATTTGCATTACTTATGATTTGTGCCTGTGCAAGAGGGAACATATCCATATTTAGTCTAGGGGGGGAGAAGGGGAGAAACTGGGGGTAGGCGTTATTATTGGCTCAATTCCACACATACCAAATGTGAATACTTATGTTCTTCCCACAAAGCATTAATTTCTTCATATACTGTAGACTTTATTCTTTTACCAGGTTCCAGATAGCAGACAGCTCTTGTTTTTCACTTATGTTTTCCTTTTAACAACAGTCATTAATTTACTGATATGCTGTCTATCAGAACCACATCATCTTGATTAGAGCTGTTATCCTAATCAAAAGGCTGATAATTAAGACTATCCATCTGTAGAGTTCCAAGTGCTAAGATGAGCTGAAGATCCTAATTAAGATTATTTAGGTGTTACTTAAATGCCATCATTTGATTCAGCTAATCATACCAGCAGGTACATTAGATTTGCATTAATGTTCTGCTGAAGCCAGCAGCTCTTTAAACAGATCAAAAATGTAGATTACAGGCACCATTTTCAAACATCTTTATATCAATATGACACTGACACAATGCATTAAAGTAAATGGAATATTGGAAGAAAGAGGCATTTCAGTGTTTCTCAGTCTGCTTTATGATAATCAGTAAAGTATTTAAAATAAGTAATTTATGTACTGAGTTTGTGTGTCATAGCAGCTCCAAGGTTAAGTTTTCACTTGTGCTTTGAATATATATTATATGGATGACTTTCAATTTAATGTGTATTTTTCTAGATGAAATGGTACAGTGTGGAGGAGTTCATTAGTTCCTGCTGATAAATTATTAGATAGTTAGTTTGCAAATAAGTTATTGGAGAAGTCATACTTACCTAATAAGGAATTTATATGAAGCTGAAATTCTCAGAGTTATGATTTCAGGTTTAAAAGGGAGCTGTGTTAAAATGGTTTTGGTTTTTTTTTCCTCCTTCATCAAAAAGGTAAATCTATTTTCATCAGAATTTTGGTACATTATGATTTTATAATCACAATAATTAAGTTTCTATTTCAAGTTTAACCTGTAGATAAATCAGTTTCTAAGAAAGAGAACAATCAGTACTACTGTTAGTAATGTGAAGCCAGTACAATCCAAGATCTTCATGTAGGCATGGTCTTTTTCTGCCTGAAGATGTGAGAGACAACATACCCCAAGACTAAAGACTGTAAATATGTTTTATGAGAGATTTTACCTCAAAAAGCAAGGTACTGGTTCATACATATGGACGTAAAAGAGGTCATGAGTACACTTCAGAGAGAGGTCAGCCCSTTAAAAGGAGGTCACCATAACAGCTTTAAATATATATAAATAAATAAATCTATTAAAATACATGTTTTATCTAAGACTCTGTTCACCCATAATAGGGTAAAAGAAGAGGACATCTTTCTTCTCTTTTTTAACTGCCTAATGAAGATGGAGCCAGGCTCTGCTCAAGATATATTCTGCTTGGAGGAAAGGTACTGGACACAAAGAAACTCTAATCAGACATCATAATAGCATTCACTCTGAGTATTACCAAACATTCCACCCTTGGCTGCCTGTAGAATTTGACTCAACAGGATCCTCATCTGAGCTGGAGCCTCTTTGACCAGAAGTTCACTAATTCAGTCCATCAGACACAACTCTTTTAAGACTAGAGGATGGTTTAATCTCTGRAGGTGAATCATTTGGTATAGGAAGTGTCTAGGCTTAGAGGTCTTCTAAATCTCTGAAGTGAAAAGAATCACATCCTTTTGGTCTCATTCTGTTTTTCAGAGTCATATTACTCTCACAGGATTTTTTGTGAGGGGTAAAAAATTCCTGTACACATGAAGTACTTTCCAGTCCAAYCAAGTACTCAAGCATGTAGATAGAACAATCACATTGCTGAATTTCCTTTAAAGGAGCATTTGCCTTAAGATAAATAGGACTTAACTCCCTAGTTCCAAAAAGTGGTTGAGATTCTAGAGCTGTTTAAGAATAATAAATTGTAAAATACTGGCCCTATTCACAGAATACAAATATAGTTTTCAGGCATAAAAACTATCCGAAAACTATAGTTTCTGGGATATATACTTATCATTAATCTGTAAAAGTGAACATTCAGTTTATGAGTTTAAAGTTTTCAAGGTTCCTTCAGGAAAACTGGACTGAACAATCTTGTCAGGTGGAGAGGAAAAAAGAAGAATATGAGTGTGACGTCTACGGAGAGAGGGTTAAGTTAATTTGGGACTCCTAGCTGTATATTTTCTTGCTTGGAAATGTTAATTTTGCCTGTAAATCTGAAGATCTACCCTATATTTTTTACTATTTTTGTGGTTTTGCAAAGAACTTCTCTTGCAAGCTTCTGATGCTATCCTTAATTTTATGTTAACAGATTCTATTATCTAAAATATGCCCAGTCCCAATTGGAGATGGCCAGAAATTTTCCAAGAAATTATAGCAATTACATCAAAAGAACAAAGATATTACAGTGTATTTTAGTGGTTACATTTAAGATGTGAATTATCTTTAAAAAAATCCCTTTTCTTATATTCTGTTTTATTTGCATATAAACAGACATATTCATACTGAATTTGCATAGAAATAGATACATTCAAAACATCTTTTCAGCAATCATGAAATCACAGAAGTTACAGATGTAACAGAGTTATTAGTTCTGATTATTTAAACTGGGCATCTATTTTCTGAGTGATTTTTTGGACAGTTAMTGATTTTACACATCATTTTGCACCTGCAGATTCAGACAATGGATTTAAATATTTAATTTAGATTCTGCACACACAGCAGGCAGTAATGCCCAAATTTTCCAGACTACACTCAGGTTAGGAGAGAATTTCTAGAGCATTCAACATAAATGATCTATGTATTTAATTTTAGAGTCTCTGAATATTGGGAACAATTGGCAATCAACACTGATGAAAAGTATCCCTCACAGTTTAAAATCTTGCCTTGTGCTCAAGAAGATACATTCCATATCAGGAGCTTAAAGCTTTTGCTTTAAATATTCCAGCAGTAATATCAGAAACAATTTTCTACAGTTTGTTAAAAAGTTGCCCAGGCTGAGAGCTAAGACAATTATGGCTTGCATACCAGTGTCCCACGGCACACAACTATTTTCTAAATTTTTAATGTTTAGAGGTTTTAAGAATGTGTTTGTTTTAAAATTATCTCACTGGCTGCTATTTGCTTTAAATAAGATCTCTGTAGAGATCTGGGTAACATGAGGGTGATCTTCAGATAAAAGAGTTATATATATTGAATGACCAGGTCTGTAACATTACAACTTGTCTTTCTAGTATAATTTTCATAGGAGAATAGCAGATAGATTTATTATTTTTTGTCATACCTGGACTGAAAACAGCATGCCTATTACTAGCTACCTGAACATTTTACTCAGCCCTCTTTTAAACTACAATTGCAATAAATTCTGGGGTGAGCAAAGACAATATGAAGGAAAAGATATTTTATTCCGTAAGTTCTTAGTAACATCTTGGCCAGTTAACAAGTTCTATAAAGCGATGAAGGAATTTCTCTCTAAACAAAGTCATGATTTTGCTCAAGGTCAAGGAAGAGCAATYGTTCTAATTTTTCCTTTACATTTACTATAAATTGTCACTTTTCTGAAGGGACAGTGCTCTCCTATGGAAATGATGAACAGTAAAGTGTTTTATTTGTGCTCCAAGGAAACAGAATTCTCTCAAACTATTTGACCTAACAGCTGAGCTTTCTTTAAACAGTGAGACCTAACCAGATACTTCTATTGACTGGTGCTAAAGAATCTTCTAAAAATATAATGTCTATTGACTGTATCTGGATACTTCCTAACAAATGCCTAAACCACTTTTAATGTTATATTTTAAGATTGTGGTTTTAAGCAATATATCCTGTTCTGATATTTTATTCATGCTGTTAATGCTAAGTTGATTATCTGTCACTATAATTTCTTTTTGGCACATATTTCTTTAATTACCATTTCATCTTTCTGCAGTTTTTATCAGTCTGAAGCCATAAACCTGTTATTGTTTTTACTACACTGGTGTGATAATGGAAACCAGATAAATTGTCTGCAAAAGTACACATTCAGTGGAAAACTAGAGCAGGTGGACTTTTAACCACCAATTTCAGAAATTCATGTGTATAAGACTTAAGAAAATGGCCCCTTGAAACTGATGAAAGTACATATAAATAAGAATGCAAGAAATGTTCCTGATGTTCCCACATGTATTTAGTCCTTCTTTTAGAAGTGGTAGTAGGATATGCCATTTAAAGCTAGAATAGTAGCTCAGCTACAGCAGTTTATTTCCCTTGTAAATTCTATTATCTACAATCATTAAATTAAGGATGTTATAAGGTACATTCCTGTGCATTCACTTTAGTATCTGTCTCTGGACTTGTTATCTGTGAATTTGTTTAAACCACTTTAAAACCTGATATAATTTTCACCAACAAATTAATTTAGYAATAAATTCCAGAATTGCATTGCCTCATATTTTAAGTACTTCTAAAATGTTTGTCTTGTACTAGCTTCAGTGACAGCCCCCAGTGCTTATTAGCGTGGGATTTGGCAAAGAACTGTTCTGTATCAGCTTATCCACTAATTTCCTGGTCTTTGAAATCCTACTAATTAGCCTTCTCCTTTTCAAATTAATGTATTAGCCTTTTCAATTTCTCCRTAAAATGTAGGTGTTCTGTTCTCCTATATGTTTTTTGCCCTTCTTTGCAACTTCTCTAACTCCACTGAGTCTTTCTTGATGGACAAGAASAGCTCTTAGTAAATGCTGATATAAACATTACATATTTTATTAAAATATTTTTAAATTTTAAAATATTTTAAAATTTTATTAAAATATTTTAAAAATTTGTTAAAATTTACATTTCCAAATAATATCAAATTCATTTCTCAGGGCTCGTAGTTTGTTCAATCAATTAACTATTAATTTGTTGGGATGAGGGGCTGATGACCACCTGCAAGCTGAAGGGAGCAAGTCCTTCCTGTCCTTCCTACAAATTACATATTCTTCTAAGAAAACTAAACTGAGGGCTCAGATCTGTAAGGGACTTGCTGAATTTAATAGCCAGGGAGGCACGGCTGCAGTAGCTCCTTGCCCCTGGGCTGAACCAGGAGTGAGGCTGAGAAGGTGTTCCTGATAGGCACAGCACAAACTTATGGACAGCTCCCTGAGCTGCCACCTGTCTTCGTGCCCTCCAGTCTCCTAGCTCCTATTTGTCCACACCTGCCTTCCTTGATACTGTCATTACCCCATGTTTTGTTCATCTGCTAAACATTCCCAAATAAGCATTACCACTCCAAAATATTCTTTACTGTGCATTCAATAATGTGTCTCATCCCTGTGTAGGCAGTAACACCCTTCCATTCAAAAGATCATCCAGAAAGCTGCTGCAGATAATGATGGTTCAGACCATGGGCTTGGAGGGTCCCCAGAGAAAGGTCCAGGAGGGAAGATGTTGTGTCTCTGGTCAGATTACAGGGTTCATCTGTCTGCTATGATACCTCTCCAATCTTCTATGTGTCTGGAGAAGCTTTTGATAAGCTGGGGGCTCTCTTGTGTGAATGGAGAAGTCTTTAATGGCTCCCTTCTGCTGGGCATGGAATAGCCAGGGAAGGCTACTAGTTTTGCCCAACCTGCCTTTTTTCCTCTGTGCTCCTTTATGTGTTGAGGCCAGCTTTTTATAAAAATAGCCTATCAAAAACCTTAAAGATTTTCCTACACCACAAAAATGTAAGMTATTAGATGCCAGAATATCTTTAGGAAACTCAGAGGCACTCACTACTTGTAATGACTTGTAAATTCTGGAGACAGCACGCCTCAAATTTCATGAACCTTGCTCTACTCCAGTGATATTTCTGAATGTTGTTGAAAAACCTTTGTAACAGAAGAAAGAGAGTACTCTTATTATCCTTYTTGTTCATAAATATTTTTTCAATTTGGTTTGATCAGAGACAMACTTTCTTACACACCTGAACAGCAYAACTTACTACTTCTAGCTATAATCCAGATACATTTTCTAAATCAGATCTAAACATGTCAAATATTTGCTGAGAGTTCATCATATCCTATGCAGGTTCATTCAAATACAGAAGCAAAAGTGCCATAAATACAGGAATATAGTTGGTCTTCATTTTATATTTTTAGTTAGTAATATAATATTGTCCTTATTTTTGCAGGCTTACTAGCATAAGAGAAATATATTAAAGAAACTTGAGATGGCAGTTTTCCTATTATTCCAATTTTTTGTGCAAATTTTCATCGTGTATTTCATTTGTAGAACATGGAAAATCTGTTTCAATCTCCACCAAGAAGATACTGCTAGTCCTTGATTACCTATATGTCAAAAGGATGGGAAAAAATATAATCAAACTAACTAAAAGAACAACCAAATCCTAAACAAAAAAAAACCCTTATAAATTTTGAAATAGTCTTGGTTTGGAGAAATGAGGACATTTAACTGAACACTGACATAGTACCCTGATATTTTACAGTATTTCTGATTTGCTTTTTACCCTCCTCATCACTTTGTTCTTCATCAGATTGAAATGAAGATGAATCTTAATAATTCAGTTCCTTAAGCAGTTTATCCTATCATTTTTCAAAGAAATACTTTYGTCCCTGTGTTTATTACTGAGATATCATTTAGCAGAATCTGTTTTACTGACACTTTTAGAATTTCAAACTTCACAGGCTTCTCCAACATGGTACTACAATTACAAAACCCATTAGAGAGAATATAATTGCTGTTAGTGCACAATGTTTGTAATATATATTAGGCATCAGATTACCAAAAGGCATACATATTTAATGAACTAACTCTGAATACAAGGTTACTAATGATTAATAGCCTGAAAGGACACAAAAAGCAACATGCATTTTCCTCAAGCCATTATACGCTGCTAAACACATCTCAGCAATTAAGGGGTGAGGAAGTAATCTGGTGGGGCAGTGAAAGTCAAAGGAGAGAACAAAGTGTTCCATGAAATTATATCTCAACAAAGATATTCTGTGCAGTATAATTTCAACACTAGATTACCATGAAACTTTATGAATCACAATGTAATGCTTTTAGTTAAACGAAAGATAATTGTCTGCAKGATCTTAAAGACATTTATTTTCATGGGCTTCCTGCAGAGTTTTAAGTGCAGAGCAGAAAAAACAGTTTGGGTGCTCAGTGTGGAATACCCAAATGTCATAGGGTCTGACTGCAATCTGCTTATATTTTGAATGAGRAGAGTAGAAATCTGGTTTTATATTCCTTCTAAAAGCCATGCGTTAGAAAATAATTACACTTGATAACCACTGTGAGGGATAGTTAAATCATGTACGGTCTATTACTTTCCTTACCAAAACCTAAACATAAATAAACCTGGACAGTTGGTACCCAGTGCTAGTCCCACATTTGAAATCCTTGGATGCCTTTTGACCCTTTCTGTTCTTTACAGCTATGATTGAAGGGGGTGGAGGGGGAAGTAAAATTTAAAAATAGCTGTGAGAATTAAATAGTTTGTTACGTTTCCTGGAAACTTTTATTGAAAGTGAAGACTGTGTTGAACTAAAATAAATGTCAAGTTGGATAGAATATTCAGTGGTGTGTAACAGCAGGATAGGAAGACTCACTTGGACTGTGTTTCATTAAAGTCCCTGTGACACTGGATGAGACTATGAGTTTCTGATGGTGCCATTTTACTGTTACTTATCCATTTGTGGTGTTATTGAGCGACATTCAGAATGAAATAGCTGGGAAAGTGTATTAAATATGAAATACTAGAATAACATCTCAAATATAGTGATATTTCTTGTTTTTTTAGGTACATGCATAGTTCCTGACTTGCAGTCACCCTGACAAGAGAAATCTATCATTTGCATACACCAGGTTATTTCACAAAACAAGAAGACAGATGTAAAAAATCGTCCTGATGSTTCTGGAAAATCCATTATGTAAAACCACTCATAGAATATACTAGCRAAAAGGGTCATTAAAGGAGTGGTATAAACAGTTTTGGAAAGCTAATCTCTCATCTAAGAAATGGGTCTAACATACTTGATACAGAGAAAATATAAACAGTCTGGCTTTCAGTCTTATATGCTATAGGATAACCAAACTGAGGTGCAACAAAGATTACGATGCAATTAATAACTGTGACTTGAGAAAACAGCAACTCTGACTGGTTGCCAGAGTCATATATTCGTTCCTCATGCACGGGAAGGAGTTCTGTCAGGTGATCTGTTAATCAAAGTGACAGGTCCTGCTTCCTTTCTCACTGACATTAATGTTGATGCATTTCTTTTCTGATATTTTKTGTGTTTCTGCATGCCACAGATAAGAGTTTGTCCGCAAATTCAGAGCTCTTTCTTGCGTATCATGAGGGCGATAAGCATTTAGGCTTTCTTTGCTGAGAGAAAGCTGATTCTTGTTGATAGAATGTAAGATAAATGAGGCAAAAAAAGTAAGCGTTAGTGAAAGATCCTTTGTTTTTAAGCAGACATTCCATTGATCATGTAGCCAAATATAAATAAATAGCAAAAAAGAAAATTCTTCCATTTACCACATGCCAATTTTTGTGACAAAAAGATATTTAACRTTTGACTTTATGTGCTATGGCCAGCAGTGGATAAATCATTGCCTTTCCAAGGGTTCTGTATCATTGCAAAATGCAGCAACTACCGACTTTTGAGGGTCTTGGATTTTATCTTTCCTTATTTGTAGGTACGCATGTATAGCATACATAAACAATTAGGATTCAAAGATAAGGTGCAATGTTAAAAATTGAACTATCCAGTTTATTATACCATGGAATACTGAATTAATGGGAGAACAGAATAACAGAATAGTAAACACTATGGAGTTTCAGATAAAACCATTAAAATAATGGATGCTTTACTTTTTATATAAAACAGGAGATTGTCCAGCCAGCAACCAAGCCTTACCAAGCTGCTTGCTCATTCCTCCACCAGCAGGGTCAAGAAGAGAACTGGAAGAGTAAAGCTAAAAAACTCAGGCTGAGATAAAAATAGTTTAATAGGGAGAGCAAATGCTGTACATWCAAGCAAGGAAAACAAGGATTTAATTCACTGCTTTCCATATGCAGGAAGATCAGCTATCTCCAGGAGGCCAGGGCCTCATCACACATAATAGTTACTTGGGAAGATTTATSACTCCAGACATCCCCTCCTCCTCCTTCTTCCTTCCCCTACTCTATACACTGAGCATGATGTTACACGGTCTGGAATATCCCTTTGGTCAGTGGGGTCACCTCTTCTGGCTCTGTCTCCTCCCAGCCTCCAATGCTCCTTCAGCCTCCTCCTGCCAGTGTGGCAGTACGAGAAGCGCAAAAGGCCTTGGCTCTGTGTAAGCCCTGCTCAACAGTTACAAAAACATCTCTATATTATCAACCCTGTGTTCAGCACGAATCCAAAACACAACCCCATACTAATAACTRTGAAGAAAATTAATAGGTAGAAATCAGTTTTGATATTTCAATTTGTTACACATATAGGCATTAATTCAATCAAAATAAGTAAATAATTTTTAAAAAAWATATCATTAGAGTGCATRTTTTGGAACTTAAAAGCTAATTTAAACTCTATACCATATGAATTTTTAAGACCTGCAATCTACCAGCCAAATTATTCAGACACTTAAAATAAGAGTCAGGTTAAAAGGGTTTTTTATGGCTTGATTTTCCTTTGCTTTCTATTCTAAGGWTTATATTGACTGGATTTTTTTATCCATCTTATTTGACATACAGTCAGCATTAGGTAATTTCTAACCTACACAACCTATCTKAGCCATCTTCTTCATGAAATCTGCTCTTGCATGTATAAAACATTTCTACTTTTGCAAAAATCATGTATGGATGATTAAATTTAGTACTTCAGTACCACATGTTTGCTAGGAGGCTTCTATTGCCAGGTAATATTTAGTATAATATTGAATGGCAAGTGGCATGCGTAAGTTGATGCCTGTCTCAGAAGGCAYCTACAGGCATTTGGGACTCAGGCCATTTCTTTTGGGGATAGTCCCTGTGGGCAGAAATAGTGAGGAGACTTATTCCTTYGTTATAGCTGGATCTGTCATTATAGACCAGGAAGTGTGGCATGAAGTCTGGAGGGATGACAAGCAAAGTGACCACCTTCTTTTTAGGTAGAATTCTYATATCTGAATATAAGTTATTCAGATACCTTCAGAATAATATGACAGAGCTGTGCAGACAGAATCCAGAACTGGTGGGTGAGTAATTAAAGAAGAAAAAAACAAAGATGGAGTACCCAGGTCAGTCATAGGCACTTTAGGCAAGACATGCTTAGCATTTAGGAAAAACATGTTCTCATCATTGGTTTGTGTTTCTGGCATCTCAGATTACTATCCTTAATCAGTGGTTGCAAAACTTGAAATAAATGAACTCATTAATATTTTTCTACCCATACATACCAGTAGAATTTRTATTGTCCAATAAATTTAAAATGGATTTTGCATCTTTCGCATGTGTACAGGGTGCATTTCATTGACACTTCAACTATTTACATAAACTGAATGAAATAGACTATGCCTTTTATGCCTTGCTGACCAATGACCCTACGACTATACACCCTCTGCAAAATTCTTTTTGGAAATTATTTAAATACTCAAACTAAAAAAAAGTACAACCTTTAGTTGTGTGTCTATTTTTTTTTATGTCTTCCTTTTCTTCTTTTTCCGTTTATTTTGTATGTTTGTTTGGTTTACTTCAGGGTTTTTTTTTGTTAATTTCTTGTTTGCGTATAGTGCTTGCTCTGGGTTGTTCTGATATGTGTGCAGGTAGAGCAAAGATACTGTTGCTGGAAGTATCTCCCAGCACGTGTCAGTAGTGACCTAGAAAGCTGACCTCAGTTCAGAGGGGAGTGCAGCTTGCATGCCCATTTTAACATAGGATTTTTGTTGCTTAAGGCTGACAGCAGCTGCATTAGTTGTGATGGTGCCTTTTTGATGTGGGCTAGTGTCCAATAAGAACTTAAAGGAGATCCTCAGCTTATTTCACACAGGTCACTATGCCATAAGGTACTGAAAAGTTATGGCTGCTGTTGACCTTGGCTAAATTTGAAATAATGACCCAGAGGTGAACAGGCCTGTATCCCATTACCACCACTCCAAGTCACTCAGAACTTCACGACAATAACATCTTTGAAGACTTTTTAATTTGCTTGAGCATGAGTTTCCCCTCTTAAACCTGTGGTGAATGGCTCTAATCAAATTATGTTTGCTCAGGCTATTACTTCAATAATATCTTGAAATCCTCTGGAACTTTTCCCAATGTTTTCTATTGCTCTCTTCCTCACCCAGGAGCCAATGTGAAAGTGAGTTATATTTGATAGCTATTTTTGTGACCCTTTCAGTATTTGATTTCCTGTTACTGGCTTGTGAAAATCAACCCTGTAGTCAGAGAGTATACCAAAATACCAATAAATTACTAGCTTTTATTTAATTGTAATATGTCTACTGTCTAAAACTTTGTTAAGGGCCCAAAATTAGACATCAAAAGAAGGGAAATACAGAACAAAACACATTTCAGAGGCTTAATTGAATAAGTAGAAACTAATTTTAGTCTTCACTAATATATATTTAGTTAACTATTTTTTAGCTGAAGCATMATTTCATTATATTGCTTATTTCTTATCTATGATAACTTACAAAAGCTGTGTCTGTTGCTGTTGTGATAGATAGGAGAGCTTTTCATTCCTGCAACTTCCAATTGCACTTATTCTCTACACAGCATATAAAATGTCCATGAAATAATATTTTACATTAAAAAATATACTTACTTCCAACAAAGAAATTCCTAGGATTTCGCAGAAACACTGAAAAATTTTTTAGCATACAAAAGAACACAACTGGTAAAAAGAATAATTTAACATTGCAGAGTATACCACAGGGTGTAGCTCTATCTACCAAACTTATTTAATGGATTTGTGATGATAAAAATTCCCCATCAAAGCCTGAGGTAGTTTCATTGTTCACACAATGCTGATTTTTGGCTGTTTGGAATATTAAAGAACACTTCAGCATGGATTGATCCTCTGATTTGCCACAGGGTTATTTGCAGTTTAGGTATGCTTCAACTCTACCCTCCTATGCAGAAATTCTAGATTGAGCTGGAGATAACTTATCTTCTGAAGTTTTCATAAATGATAGATACTCTGTGTCTCCTGGCCCCCTGTGTTAAAAATCCTATGTTAAAAATTAATTCAGTGAGGTTTTCTCTAGAAAATATAATTTCAATCCCCAAGAAAAATAAAGGTTCATTTCAGATAAGTATCGGTGCTGGTCTTCAAACAAAGCTGTCTTCAAGAAAGGAGTATGTCTGACCATTTTTGTGTCAATCAACTTGGCCTGTGTGGGGGACTGGAAAAGTTGAAAGACCTTCACATAAAGTTCTCTGCCAATTCTCTCAGCRCTTTTATTAATACTGAAATTGAAGTAGTACCAGCTTAGGAGTATAGGATGTCTAAATTACATGGGAATAAATTATTAATTCCAGTGGGTTTCATTAGCTTTTTTTAAAAGCCATATGTTAATATTTTCATTCCTTGCTATTTTTGAATGGCTAGGAAGAAAAGACAAATTGTTTTGAGGATGACAATTGCTTGGCCAGCCAAGATTTGCTGATGGGTCCTTCCAAATTTTTAGAAGTTTCAAGGAAGGAACCTCATGAAGTTCAAACCACACATCCAGATTTTTCTTTTATCTTGATTCTGACAAGGCAAGTAAAGTAATAAAAGCTACCTTTGCCAACCTTTATAAGGCTTCTATTACATTTAAAAGCTTCTGTCTTTGGCAGTGAGCCTTGACTGAACTTTTCTTATCAATTTATCTTTAACTTAAACCTGACACAGACACAAAATAAATCTGGCATACCAACTCATTGATTTGCATGTAGTGATCTATTGCAGGTGCACATCATTTGGAAATAAATACTGCCACTGAAACAACCAGAGTTTATTTAACTCAAGGAACAATAAACTATTCTCACCAACATTTAGCGTTATTCTTTTTCTTCCCATAATTTACGCTCCTCTTTTAACTACCATAATTGTGTCAATGATTTTCAAAATTTTTTCTTGTGTTTCAGTTGCTGTGTATTTTGATTGTTGGGTTGAAATTTGACTCTAAGTCTTCTTTTATAAATTAATTGCTAATACATGGCATTGACCTAAGAAAAAACCCAGCACATCAGCTATGTAATTTTATTAACAAGTTTCTGGAAGCTTAACAAATGGATTGACTGCCCTTACCCTTTTCTTTTTAGCAGTGGCAAATTTAGTTTTCTAACTGTAGAACTCTAAGCTACATTTTCTTAACAATAATAATATCTTCTGACTGAGAAGGCAAGATTTTGGATTTTACAGTTTTTTATTGAGAAGGAGCTCTATTTCCAGTTGGGTTTGTTTGTTTTGTGTTTTGTTTTTTGTGGTTTGGTTTCTTTGTTTGTTTTACAATGAGACAGTGCTTATAGAGGACTATAACAACATAGAAGGTACCTGTGGTATTGGCTGCCTGCAGCTGTGGAAAAAATTCAACAGTTAAGAAAACAAAACAGCAAATACACAATATAGCCCATGGAAACAGTAGGGAGATTGGATTGTCTGTTAGTCTGGGCTGTTTCTTCAATACATGGATAGGTTTCTCTGGGGCCAAAAAATGATTGATATCTCAGTCCTTCATCCAACAGATTTCCTTTATGCTGAGCGAGTTCTTAAACATTATCAGGTAAAATTCAAAAGAGTGAAGGGGAAGTCTTCATAACTGTGGCACAAATGTCAGAACACTCTCAGAAGTCTGAGTGTTTAAAATCTGACAAATGAAATAAAAACATAAAGTCAATAAAGTTTTTTGGTGTTCTGTAAATTCTATAATACTGTTCATAAACTTGTACTCTGTGTTCTGAAACTGGTGCTCTCCAAAGATGTTGCTCAATCAGATAAATCATCTCCTTAACCTTTGGCAGCAGGTAAGAAAAAAAAAGGTATTCTTCTACCATGATAAATGTGAATCAATATCAATGTTATTTTATCTATGCAAAAATCTTTGGATAAAAATATAATTCAGCACATGTTTATTTGATTTCCTTACAAAATCAGTATCCTCAGTGGTGATACTGATCTATCCAATCAAGTTTTCCTTGAACATTTGCATATTTTTTCTACTATAAATAGTTTGAACATCTGCGGCAGTAATTTATAAACCTCATTTGTATTATTTATAGTACTTTTTTATTAGTTTAACACTAGTCCTTTAAAAAGGAATCCACTGAGATGCACTGGAGAACTTTGAAATTGAGCAAGTAATAGCAAAAATATTTGCTTGACCAAAGAGAGAAACCACAAAGTAGTAAGGAAAGCATGAAAAATGAGGTCTATAGCTCAACAAACATAATGTAGATAAGCACTAAACATATTTTTTAATAATGAAAAAGCATTTGTGTTTCTTTACAATATTGAARTTAGGCCTTGAGGTTTGAATATTTTCCCTGTATTTTTCCTCTTTTATTTTTAATTTTTGATATAATAAGAAGCAATCTCTTTATCAGTGTCAGTCTTAATTTTAGTTGTTTTTTGCCGGTGACTCTGTAAAACAGTATATGTGAATCTTTGTTTCCTTTAGGAGTTGTTTATCAAGTCAAAAGGACAGTATATATATCTCAATGTTGTTTAAAATCTTTTAAGATAAAAGAAAATGACAATGAAAAAGCCTGGATTTTTTTTCCTCACTCTATGAGTTAAAGTTAAATATGACTAGATGTGAGTTAAAAAAAATTATTGGGATCACTTCTATATTTAAAAAAATAAAAGACATGAGAATTAAGTCAGAGTTTTTATATCTTCCTATTAATTCATCACACATTGCAGGATAAAATATGGTAGTCCATTCCTACCTGTCTAAATTAAGTAAATTTATTCCACTCAAATGATTTGAAAAGTACATGCTTCTGTACTATTTTAAATATTTAAAATTTTCAATTTACTTGTTAAGATTGAATAAACCAAGAGATTTCTGAAAATAGTTCAATAAGAATAAACAGAATAAATTGTAAGGTAACGTACTGTTTCATACTGAGGATAAAATTAAACAAAATTAAAGCATATTATATTCTCCAAATTGGTGACTGCAGAGAGTTTTAACACTTTTATGTGTTTCATAATGAGTGAGCAGGTAAGGTAAGGTTAGTATAAATAGTATAGTAAAACAAGCTCTGCACTGTGGGCTGATAAGCTTTTCAGGAGCCAAATTTAGGAGTTCTTGATAGGCTGCTTCTCCACCCATTCATGTTCGAGTATTAATATTGCTGGTTCATTTCTCAGCCCACCGTTTTTCTAAACTCAGAGAAGAAAAGACAGATTTCTTGTGATATCTACAAAATTAACAGTATTCATCTTTTAAAGACAACTTTTTTTTTTTCCTCTGTATTATGACCTATCATAAGACAGATTAAGACAGGTAAAGACAATGGACACAGAAAAGAAAAAGAATTTCCTTTCATAATCCAAAGAGATTTTAAAATTCTGCAGAGAGTTTTTTTGAGTTTGATAAAAAATATTGGATAGAAAATACGTTGCTAAGATTGGAGAAAATTTTTGTCTCAGATGTGCAGGAATTACTGCTGGGAAAGACAGCATGGGTGTGGCAACAGTGTCCCAGGCTCTGCTTATACACAGCCTTGGAATAATGTCTTCATAAATTGAAAAAATCAAAGAATACTACCAACTGTACTGTGGAAAATGTAAAGGATTACTGGGAAAAAACACATTTTTTTAGAAAAGAAAATAAATAAAAGCAAAAATCACAATAAGGAAACAGTATCTCTGTAATACACTAGATGCATTGTCTGGGAGAAAAAAAATTCCATTTTACAAAAGAATCCATGTTTATAAATATATTTTGAAAGGATCTGTTTTGACTAAAAAAAATATTTTGCAAGGCAATAGGAGTATGAAAAGATGGGAGAAGGATTGGGGAAAAAAAAGGCAATATGTGTTTTTGAAGTGTTTTGGCTCCCAAATAGCATATTCAATCAAAAGCATCTGACAACATCCCCATTGGAATCTTCTGCTTGTCAGTGAGAATACTGTGAAAAAGAACAGTTAATATAATCAATTCATACTTTGAGAAAGTCCCCCCTGATGTTCAGTTAAGGAACATATAATTTTGTTCCAGGAGCAAAGCCTAGCAAAGATCGCAAACTGTCTAAACAAAAGCTTAGAAATTGAAGACATGGGGACTTGGAATCCCTAAATATCTTTAGTCTGTTGGTTGGTTGGTTTTGTTTTCTTTTTATAAATAAGGAAGGTAATGAATCTCATAGAATAATAAAATGGATTGGGTTAGAAGAGRCCATAATTCCAAGGCCTCTGGGCAAGGGCGGGGACACTTTTCACTAGACCAGGTTGCTCAAAACCCCATCCAACCTTGCCCTGAACACTTCCAGGCATGAGGCATTCACAAACTGCTCTGGGCAACATGTGTCAGTACCTCACCACCCTCACTGCAAAGAATTTTCCTAGTATCTACTCTAAACCAAGCCTCTTTCAGTTTGAAGCCATTCCCCCTTGTCCCGTCACTATATGTCTCGTAAATAATCCTCTCTCCATCTTTCTTGCAGGATCCCTGAATGTTTTGGATGACTTGCATTTAGGTCACATCAAAGCCCTCTCTTATCCAGCTAGAATAAACTCAATTCTCCCAGCCTTTCCTCATAGGAGAGATGTCCCATTTCTTTAATCATCTTGATGAGCCTCCTCCGTGCTCGCAGCAATAGGTCAGTGTCCTTGTTCTGGGGACTGCAGAACTAACTGTACATGGTACCCAAGATGGGATCTCACAAGAACAGAACACAGGGGCAAAATCCCCTCCCTTGACCTGCTGACCAAGCCTTGTTTGATGCTGCTCGGGAAATATTTGTGTTTCTGAGCTCCCAGCACATATTGCCAGGTCGTGTTCAGCCTCTCATCCACCAGTACCCCAAAGTCCACCTCTGCAGGGCTGCTCTCAATATGTTTATATCCCAGCCTGTATTGATACTGAGGATTGCCCCAAGCCAGGTGTGGCACCTTGCACTCCGTCTTGTTAAACTTCATGAGATTCCCAGGGGCCCACTTCTTGAGATTGTCCAGGTTTTCTGGATGGCATCCTGTCCTTCAGGTGAGTCCACTGCACCACTTTGCTTGGTGATGTCTGCAAATTTGCTGAGGATGTACTAAATCCTTTCTTCTGTGTCATTAGTGAGGATGTTAAATAACATTAGTCCCAACACAGACCCTTGAGTGACACCACTTTTCATTGATGGGCATCAGGATTCTGAGCTGCTGACCACTACCCTCTGGATACGACCTTCCAACCACTTTCTGATCCGTCCTGCAGTCCACCCATCAAATCTGTCTCTTGCCAATTTATGGAGAAGGATATTATTGTGGGGGAAAGTATCATAGACTTTACAGAAGTCCAGATAAATGATACCTGTAGCTCTTCTCTTGTCTGCTGATGTAAACACTTCATTGTAGAATGCTTTTTCACAGGAATTGAAGGTTGAATTTCAAATGAAAGAAGTGCAATGATTAATATACAGACTCGGTTGATAATTTCCTTGTTTTGTTCTTGTGTTGTCCATTACTAGCTTATAATKTAACGTACAAAATCGGTATTCAAATCTTTGGAAAGGTTAACATATGGGGGTAAAAAATAGTATAGAGATAGCATGATTTTTTATTTACATCACTCAAAATCAGACAAGACTTAGTAGTACATTGAGAGGATGTAGACAAACTAAGAGAGTAACACAACAGATATTTAATACTGACAGTGTGAGTCAAGCACACACACTTTGTCCTACACTTTGGCCTATTTGAGAGCTGGAACTGACAGAATGAGTATTTTGTCAAAATGCATTAGCAGAAATGAAGATTGATATAGGGAAAAAAAAGGAAAGTATCAGTATAATTAATTTCTATACAGTTGTAATGATTCCTCAGTTCAAATACTAGATTTCATTTAAGTCAGCCAGTTCAAATATATTGGAATTTTGATTTTATCTGTATATCTTTTTTGAAGAAAATTTTTAGGGCAACAGAAAAGTTAGTGTGAAAACAATGATCTTATTAATGCAAGAATGCACAACATTAAAGAGTACCTTTAATGGAGGCATATTGAGTAATGCATGACATAAGTTACTGGATGGCAAATCCAAAACTTCTCTCTCCCTATCAAAGTATAATGTAAGATTACAGCGACATAAAGTGAACTGTGAAGTAAAAAAATTAAACATTCCCCGAGATATTATATCCTTTTAATTAATTGTGTTAATTTTTACTACAAGTTACCAGAGGCTGTGAAACTAAAAAAGTAAAATTAAAATTCATGTGATTAATGAAAACATTTATAGTGGTATTACACAGGCTTACATATTCATACATGTATGTCTTCATGCTCTAGGAAATAAACGAATGCAAAGTACATGGCACAGAAGTTGTTTTCTGTGTGGTGATTGTATTCACGCCATTCTAACCAAAATATGGTCATGGTTCTAGTCACAATGAAGGCAGGAAATATAGATAGGGTGCAATTAATTATTTAGTTTCATAGGAGTTTTGTAAAACCTTGGATGTCCAGAGCAGACCTATTAAGGCCTTTGGAAAAAAAAATAAAAATATGTGGGTGTCTGTGTGTAAGAGTCGCGGGTGAATGGTAATGGATTGATTAACATTACTAACTGAACAGAAGTACATCTACTTACATGTCTACAGCTTAGACAAGCTGAGCTGGTCACATAAAGCCCCTTTAACAAGTGTTCTAGTGGCATTATACATACTTTCCTAAGACACTTCAAACAGGCTCAGTGAAGCTGTTGAGATCCTCATGTCCAGGTCTTGAGGCCATTGTCAGGTGCAGTTGCTAAGCTTCTCTCCATTGTATTTGAAAACTCATGGTAGTCAAGTGAAATCCCCAACTACCGTAGAAAAAGGAAACAGCACACTCTTTTTTCAAGAGGGTAAAAAGGAAGATCCTGGGACCTACTAACTATTCAGCCTCACATTAGTGCTCAGTAAGATTATGAGACATTCCAYTTATCCCTAGAAGATATGTCCAGGCATATGCTGTGGATGACATGGATGTGATTTGAGACAGCAAACATAGCTTCACCAAGGGCAAATTGTTCCTGATTGCTTGAGTAGCCCTCTATGATGGTCTGATTGCATTGTTGGATAACGAAAGAGCAACTGGTGCCATGTATCTCAAATTCTGCAAGGCTTTTGACATAATATCCTTTTTTTTTCTAAAAAAAGATACAGATATTACAGATGGACTATTCAATGTGTAAGACGTTGGTTGAATGGGTGTGTCCAAAGAATGGCAGCCCACAGCTCAATGTCCAAATGGAATAATTAAAATCTGCTGTCCTTCAGCAGTCCCTGTTGGGGCTGATATTGTTCAATACCTTTATTGTGACACTGAGTCAGCATCCTCAGCAAGTTCACAGATGCCGCCCTACTGAGTGAGCAGCTGGAAGAGATGCCATGAAGAGGGAGCCTAACAGGTTGAAGGAGATTATTCCCCTCTTCTACTCTCTTTTAAGTCATCACCTAGAATACTGCATCCAGGTCTGGGATTCCGAGCACAAGAAAAACATGAATCTGTTGAATGGGTCCAAAGGACAACACAAAAACTATCAGAGGACTGGAACACTTTTACTATGAAATAACATTGAGAGAGTTGAGGCTGTCCATCTTGTAGAAGCATGTGCTCTGGGGAGGCCTTACTGTGGCCTTTCAATACTTAAAAGGGTCATATGAGAAACACACACGAGAGATGTGTTTCTCCAGTGCCAGTATTATAAAACAAAGAGTAGTGGTTTTAAACTGAAAACTGCAGGTTTAGATTAGGTCTAGTGAGGCACTGCAACAGGTTGCTCAGAGAAGATGTGGATGCCCCTTCACAGGAAGTCTTTACAGCCAGGATGGATAGGGCTATGAGCAGCCTGGTCTTGTGAAAATGTCCCGGCCCATGGTAGGGAAGTTCGACTTGGTAAGATTTAAAGACTCTTTCCAAAACATTTCATAATTCTATGTGATAAATCAAATTAAAAAAATATCCTATGTTTGATGTTATACTGTGATAAGGAGACAAGAAATATTTAAGTAGCCAAGGACCAAAGAAGCCCAGGATCTACAATTGTAAAACAGGAGAGCTCTGTTAAATTCTCTTTTTATTTTCTGTGTTTAYTTTTCTAAGAGAAGATTTTAAATAATTTTGCATAAACAAAATGAGCTATTTGAGTTCTTCTTCCCAGTACATTCCTGATCCTATTCTAGGATTTTTTTTCTGTTCTGGGGTAAAATCATTTCCACTCTATCTGCATTTGTATAATGCATGAACTGTCATTTCCTTGTGTTACCACATAGAATAGATTTGACCATTTTCAGACTGGGAACAAGTTTTCAGAAAGATTTGTTGTGTGAATTTTTATTTTGCTGTTTCAGAAATCACTTCTTTGTCATTTTCTTGGCAAGTTAATTGATAGTTGGTAACATGACAAGTACTAAAAGAATCCTTTTGTTCTACCGTAGAAGAATGGATTATATTTTGTATCTGATTCTTTTAAATTATAGTTTTTCTTATATTTTTAATATGGTTATTTATTAAAATTCAGGTAATATTTTAAGACATAATGCATAATTCAGTACATATTTTTACATTTGCCTTAATCACCATATGTCAACTCTTAAGGTTGAGAGCAAAAAATAATCACTGTGCATGAATTTAGCTATGAAGAGTAATATTTTTTTTACCTAAGCTGCTGTTTATATGTTTTGGTATATATTTGTCTCAGTATCCAAAAGTACATTGAATAGGATTCACATATTTAGTTATTAGAGAATTTTGAAAAAAGAATTAGAAATATTAGGCAACTTTTGCAATAAATGGTCCACATAATCTTTTCGCTTGATTTTTATAGTGGTTTCAGCTTAAGGGTTTAAGTTCGTCAGATGTAGCTGGACCAGCGCTCAGCAAAGGAGCATTTTCACTATAATGTCAAAGTATTTAATTTCCATGATTTACAATGTTATTCTTTTCTATCAATAACAGATTTTTAGTTTAAAAATAGCTTCTTACAAATCAAGCCTTGCTGAATAACAAAGTAGGAGGAGCAGCTGGACCGAGGAAGGAAGACTTGTAGAAACAGTTYTTTTTGAGTAAAAATGGCACTAGAAATTATCCTTTTAACATATACTCATTAAAAAACCTCTCTTTTTAATGCAGTCATATAATTCTGTTTGTTCTTTATTTTCTTTTCCCAGACATTTCTTTCACAGGCRGTTATTACAGAAGCACACACATGTCTTTATCCAGGAACTCCTSTCTTCAGCAGTATGTGTTTATGAGTGAAAAACAGGTGCTCTCCTTTTTGCTCATCACCATTTGGACTGCTTTCAACTGATAATGCCTTTAAAAAATGTGAAGAACACCTGCCATCTTTATATCAGAACTGGTATAAGTAGTCATATTTTTAGTTTTATTGCCAAGAATATTTTGTTTCTTGAAAGCTTCTATTGGACTCTTCTACCGCTGATGTCAATCTGGATCAGTCCAGCTGTACAGTCAGCATTTCTTGGCAGTATATTGTGAGAAGCTGGCTATACATGCTCTTTGTCATTGAAACACTTAAACTCCAACTTAGGAAATAACTCATTTTTCTTTTCTTCCATTTACCAGAGTTATTATCTATTTTACTGTCATTCTTATCAGTTGGGTCTCATGTTATTTTTACTTATTATCTACAATGCAAATAACAGTTCTGGGAATAAAATATAATCTGTGTTTCTATTGCTGAAGGGTTTATCTTGAGATATGGATTGAATTCTTGATTCTGGTATTTTTTAGGTGGTGTTCAGCTATGTACTGTAAACATCAAAATGTTGACTTCTGTGTTAAGTGGAGTCCCTGAGTTCTTGTCACGGTTCATGYAGACTGAGGCTCAGTTTACTTGCATGTATTTCTGTCTACATCTGGATTCACCTGAGGAGCCTCAGGATACCTAAGTTCACGGTTCTCAAAGATATAGCTCTGTACCATAGTAAGATTTGTCCCACAGTGGAATTTGGGAATAGGGAGAGGATCACGCTGAATTAAACACTTATGTGTCTACTGCTAGAAGTTCACACTTCCATTATGATCTGGGGAAGTATAAAGTTTGATTGAGTTGCTTCACAGTAGTGTCTATTGCCATCCGAGAGACTCTAGAATATCTTCTCTTACATCCTGATTCTAGTATAAGTCTGCTCTCCTGAAATATCTACTATCACACATGGATATCTCTGATTAAGTGAAGTATCTAAACATAAGGAGTGCTGGCACGATCAACTCAGTGGGATCTTTATAGTCTATGATCTACAAATGAATTATTTATTTTTTAGAATAATGTATGTAATTAAATATTTTACTTTTATTTTAAAGAATATCAGTAATCCTTTACTTATGCACTGGAATGTTAGAATGAGATTGAAGATAGATAGACTAATTAATACAAAAYATTGCTGTCTTGCAAAATTAAGTGCTTCCATGCTGGATCATATTTTATAGAACTATAGAATTAATTTCTCCAAGTAAATCATATAATGGGAATTGTTTATTACGGTAATTATAATTTAGAAGTAGATGCAATCTTTAACAAAAGTTTATTAAATACTTGAAAAAGCAAAACCAACTCTCTTTTTCTTCATCAGTATCAGCCAAACTTAGGCAAAGCAGGGGTATATTCCTTTGAAAATTATAATTTGTTTTCTTAGAATTAACACCCAAATCATATTTTTGGACTCTTTACAAATCAAATTATAATTAAAAGTATTTTGACACACATTTTATTATTTGGTATATACAATATACATGGAGATTTTGAAAATACAGTTTAAGCCGGTAGGCTACACCCTATTTGCTTAGGTATTTTACAGTACCTACCTGTTCAGTAAATCATATGGGCAAAATCTATGACTGTCTTGATATAATTCTTAAAATTAAACCTTTAAAACTTAGAGTTGCCCAGAGCCATTTGTTTTCAATGATCAGCACAAATTCCTTTTCAGTGCATAAAAATTTTTAGAAATATTTCAATAGGAACCTTACTAACATCATGGCATATATAAAATAAATGTCATAGTTGCTTTTTGTCTTATTTCATTTTCCAGAAAGCTCTAAAGSACACTGATGAGGAAGAAATGCAATGATGTGTGAATTAAATCTCGAAAAGGCTTAGAAAAGTCCATGTACACTAAAACTGATGGTCAAATTAAGGTTAGTAAAACTTTGATCCATTAAAATTTCAATCAAATTTCAAAAAGATTTCTCTAGTTGGATTCTTCTCTCACATGGTTTTGCTCCCTAAGAATTGACTCTTACCCATGACCCCCAAAATGCCACTGTCTGCCTCATATTTGAGCTCTTGATTTTTCTACAAGGTTAAATAGCTCAGTTTAATTTCGTAAAGTGCACATCAATCAGCTGTACTACCACATCCTTACTACTCATCTCCTTTCCCTTGCCACCACCTAGGATCATGTGGTTCTGAGCCCGGTGTTTGTGCTTCAATCTACCCCATGCTGCATGTCTATCTCATTGATTGCAAAATGAAACTGCCATCCACATTAGGAATGCACATGGCATAGCATGATCAATAAAGTATGTTTTTTCTGATTAGCAGACATGTTCTAGATATGATCATACTGTTGGATTACTAGTACAGAGCAAACGTTCTGCTAGACACAGTCTAGTGCCTGAAACAGTGAGAATGTATCTGTATGTGCATACCAATGTTGCTACATACCACGGCATCTCTTCTCTTTTTTTTGTATGTATCAGGTTTAATAGAAGCAATAGGAAATCTTAGTGGTTTTGCATCAATATGCCCAATTCAAAAAATATTTTACAGATAACTGCCTTTTTTGGGTTAACTGGATACGTAAAATAATGTCATTGCAAGTTGAAAATGTCCCCATTAATGCATTTTATAGCTCCGTGCAAGGATTATGTAGTCAATGCTTAAACCACGAGATTCGCRAATAAACCTTGTGTGGCTAGACTCAGTTCAACACCTGGAAAGCCTGTGAGTCCTGCTGTGTGATTGATTCCAAGTACACCCAAAATAAAAGCAACCCACTGACAGTTTCACATATCAGTTGCATCATTGGCCAGCAGAAATTTTGCTTAATGTAGAAATGGAAGCCATGAGGATTAAAAGACTCTAAGAGCTACCAGGCAAAAGATGCTTTTTCAAACAAGAATAGTACATTTGACACTTGGTACCTTAGACACTTGAAAGAAGATAACACTTTTATTTTATTTCCTGTGTTTTAAAGAATATTAATAATGTAGTAAATATGAMAAAATATGGATGTCATTTTTAAACGGTGAATAAGCTTTGGAGAAATACAGAATTGCATTTATCTTTAATTTATCTTTAAAAAATTATTTTTCATACAGCTTACCCAAAATTTTGAAGTTTTGTGATCTTTCAAGTTTCTCAATGCATAATTACTAACCTGATGTGACAGATGCTRATATTTTTAGCATAAAAAAAAAGTATAAATTTTAAAATTCAGGTGAAGAGAATAATTTTAAAAATTCCAAGAGAGGACTACACTAGGCTGAAACTATGTACTTAGAAAACTCTCCAAACAGACAAAGAAATGAACCTACAGACACAGACAAAAAAACCCCAAAAACCAACAAAAGCCAAATAAAAAAACAAACAAAAAAACCAAACAAAGCCAAAACAAAATGAAACCAAAACAAAGAAAACAAATGAAACAAATAAGACAAACTAATGCAACAACAAAAACAAAACAACAAAACAAACAAAAAACAAAAAACAAAACAAAGAAAACAAATACTAATTAAACATAGAAAACCAGCTGAGGTAATTTAAGAAATTACTAAATAGTTTTAAAATTACTAATCATTTTGTAAGATTGATCATGTATTTTTGCCTTTGCTCTTCCTTTGAGATGGTTTCACTTGAGAATAGAGAGGTAAATGGAGAAGAGAAAATATTGCAGCAGCATTTTTTGACTCACCAAAGCCAGGGCATAATAAAAATTTTCAAAATATTTTATTTTAATGTAAAATAGCAATTTTGTTTTGTTGGATTTCATAGATCAAAACTACTCATCTTTCTGAACAATTTGCTAGGAATTTCATTCAACATAAATCATCATTCAGTTTTCAATTGACAGATTAATTAGGAGGCATAACTGTTTACAGGATGCACTTTGGGAAATAATTTGATCAAATTCTTATCTCTAATATTGAGATGTAAATTTAGATCTAATCTAAGTTTTTAAGATCTTTAACTAGGATTTTAAGAATTTAGCTRGGGTTTAATCCTACTTTACACCAATGCAATTAAAAACAGCACTCAACTTATTGTTTTTCTGAAAAAAGTCTCCCTTGGGGTAGTTTCTCCTTTCCCAATATTGAAACAAATCAAAGACAAGAAAGTTGTGAGTATGTASTTGCCTGAAAGGAAAATCCTTAGCTAATGCTATCAGCACTCAGCTTGAAGCTACTTCCAGAATCAAGGATAAATGTAGTGCATTGCCAGAGGATAAAAATTTCCAGTTACAAGAGCAGAAAATGCCATAAGGACCTATCCTTCCTTTTCTTCCAGCTATATAATATCTCACCTCAAGAATTGAAGTCACTAAATGGTGACAGGGACTGAGCTTCCTCATATTATTCAGATATTCCAATTTTCATATCAGTCTGTATGAGCTGTAGTTTCACACATTTTCATTGGAAGYTATTACAGCTGCTGCGTTAGTTACTCAGAAATGGGTAATTTWGGAGATACCAGACACTCTCTAAGGCACTACCTGTAAGTGAGCTGCATACCCTTAATTAAAGGATATAAACTTGTATATACTCAGGTACTCTATTACTAGTCAAGAAAAATACAGAACAACATCATGAATATGCAACAATTTGTGTTTCTTTGATGCCAAATAAATCAGTACAAGCATCTAAAAACTACATCCTTAGAACAATTAATCAMAATTAGCATTTTCTGAGTGAAAAAAATTAAATCCTAAATCTGACATAGGAAATGGTTTTACAAGGGAGATGCAAGACAGATTTGGCATGAGGGAGATGTAGGYATAGAATCACGAGTAGAATCTAAGAATATAACAGCTGGACATAGAGCAATAAAGAGACCAGTTAGACAAAAAAATCTTTCCAAGATAGAAAACAAATGCAGACAACAGACTGAATATCCAAAAGTTGTTCCACCTTTATTTCCACAAAAACATGCTAAATGTAAAAGTTTTCTCTGGTAAACAAACAATTTTAATTATCAAAGTAGAATCTGTACTGTGGAAAAATTCTTTTTGGATTGATGGGAAAGTATTGTCTTCATGTTTGTGATTGCCTGTGATTGCCCATTTTATTTAATTTAAATTGATGTGGATAATATTAGTTCTACTTAACATAATGAGATAATTGCTTTGTTAATTCAGCATATTTTTTGCTCATTGCTTAATGGAATTGATTTTTAATGTCAGTGTTAAATATCTTAATATTTATTTTAATTGGAATTGCCAAGTTTTCTATCAAATTTAGAATCTGAAAATAATTGCTTCAGGTTTTGGAGTCCTGAGGCTACACAATCATCCCATACATGGAAATACATAAAATCATGGAGAAAAAATTAAAAGTTATGAACAGCAAAAAATTCCTAAATATAAGTTAAAATAGCCCTATTTTTAGGAATAATATTTTGTTTTTTTTCTTCTGGGAATATTGAACTGCTTAGCCATTTCCCAGATTCACTGTTAAAATAACAGTAGTGCTGATTACTTTAGTTAGTTTGCATGTATAAGAGTACATAGATTAAAATAATTTAAAAATAATAACATAAATTATTAAAATAATAATACAATAAAATAATTAAAAATTATTGTCTAAAAAACTTGGCATAGTTTTTTCCAGCTTTCTGAATTGATCTAATAAACTTAGAGTTGTAACACTCTAGAAAGTTTTTCATGTTATGATAGTCTGACTCTCCTCCAACTAAGGCTATTTATTATAGTGATTATTGTACACTGCAGCTAGGGGTATATAATACACCACTTTCTCACTGAAAGCAACTTCACACTGTAAAGTCAGAAAACCTTTGAAGACATATATAATTCAAAGGAAATTAAAAAGATGACACAAATAAAACTTTTGCAATTACCTTGTCACAAAAATCAAGGTGTACCTTTAGGCTGTTAGAAGCTAATACTACAGATGAGAGCACCATTTACAATTTTAAATTCTGTGAATGATAACATCACCAGAACAGTGGTTTAATTCCTCTGGTATTAGAAATCTGGATGCTTTTACTCCCTGAAACTTCAGTCAAATTTGGATGAACTCACAAACCAAGATCTAAATATTAAACTGAAGTAACAAAAGCAACTAAAGAGAATGAGGTCAGGAAGTAAAGGTGTGAAAACCTCTATGAGGCAGAACTGATGATGCTTTTCTATCAAATTTCCAGCTATGCTCCAATTTATTACAACTATTGCTTATGGATTAAATAAGTTATATTTATCAGCATAAAAGTCTGCTTCCTTGAACTCCACTTCTGCTGTATTTCTCCACATCCATTTTATTCATCTACCACACATACGATATTAATTTAATGGTTTAAAATAAGAGATTTTTAAACCAGTATTTCCCAGTGTAGAACTCTGGATATGAAAAAGAAATAATAAGTATTTTATCTCCCTTTAGTAATTTCAGTATTCTTATATGAATTTAGAAAGCACAACATTACATAAATATTCACAGATTACACTTAAACCGGAAATGTGTAGGAAGAAGGCACACCTTATTTCAGTAATGACAACCTGTCCTACATATGCAAATTGCGCTTGAAAAWGTTCTAAATGGATGTACATGAACTCAACTCTCCACCCAGCTCAAACACATCTATAGCACAGACTTCACATCAGCATATAAAGAAACCTGTAGAACCTAAAACAATTTCAAATTTCCAGTTCCCCTTTCCCAAAAAACCCTTCCTTTTGGAATGTCATTTATATTTAGGTAATACAAAACTAATCTCAATGCTTTTATTTTAAGACTTTTTCTTAGTACATTGCCTGTGGCAAGTGTAGCATCCTGACCTACTACATATTAAGAGTTTCTCTAGCATCAGTAGAGTAAACACTCAAACATTTGTACTTGGGCAGGCAATTCTCAAAATCAGTGAAGTAGGCAGATGACCTGGTTTTAAAAGTCATTTTTAGAAATCGTTTTAGGACCAAGTTTTTAAATTTAGCATAGCTGACATAACACATAAAGAATTTGCATTGCTGTGAAAAAAGAAAATAAAAATACAATATTGCTTAATCAGACTTCAGCTGATAGAGATAAGAACTGCAACTGAAAACTCACAGCTCTTTTTACTCCAAATCATTTAGCTATACTTGGAATTTCTGACAAATGCTTTATGCTGAGTTATACTGAAAACTGTCACCGAATAAAAATGGTAGGGATAACTCTCTAGTCAGTTTATTTCAGTGTCAGGGCTTCTATTATTCTCTATGCCCTTTGCTGATTATAACTCAGTGATAGGTCAGCATTTGTCCACTAGAGAATCAGTAAGACTAACACATTTGGTTCAGAAATATTGGAGAATTAAATGAATGCATTCTCCTGATTACATTTGTGTATTTCATGTGTCAAACATGAAATGGAACATTAAGTCAGAAGTTAAAGAGAAAAAAGATGCTCTGACACAAGAATGAAATATAGCATATTAATATCACTGTGTGTAGTTTTTATGCAAACTGGGCAGGATGAAATGACTAGAAATSGCTAAAAAAGCTGTCTTTGGGGACAGAAATTTCTTGTATTAGTTCTCCAATTACTTCTATGTTAAAACTTCATTTGCAGTATTTCGACTGTCCATGACTTATTCTGACAGCACATTTATTCATTAACAACTCAACATAAATGTTGTAACAAAAAATAATTAACATCATAAATAGAATTTTAATAATGGAAGTATCTACAGAAATATTTGGTGTGATGTTTTAAAAAACACTTTGCTATCTTACTATGTCTTGGGAGTCTCTCTCCATATACCTAATTGTGCATTTAAGCTTCATGTAAAGTATTCAAAAGATTAGAAATTCTAAAATTAAATGATGTGGCTGTACAGTTGTTGTTCATTTCATCCTGGATTATGATGTACTCCATATATATATGTATGTTCATCAACTCATCTTCCATTCATATTCTTGAGATAATTTAAAGTGCTTTTTGAATTGTTTAATGAATATCTCTCCAAATTCACAACACTTAAGGTGTGAGCCTGATTAGCATTTCAACTCCCCTAATTGTCCTCTGAAAATTTCAAGACATATATTTATCTTATATATAAGATATATATGTCAAGAAAAGTAGAATATATATTGCTGTGATTTCATCCCAGCCAGCAACCAAGCCCCACAAATCCACKTGTTTACTTCCCCATCACCAGGTCCAGAATTGAAAGGGTAAAAGCCAGAAAACTTGGGGGTTGAAGTAAAGACAATTTAACAGGAAAAACAAAAGCTATAGACACTTGTAGAGCAGAACAAAGAATTAATTCACTGCTTGCMRTGGGCAGACAGGTGCTCAGCCATCTCCAGCAGTACAGGGCCCCATCACATGCAGCGGAGACTTGGGAAGACAAACAACATCACTCCAGATGAACCTTCTTTCCTCCTTCTTACCCTCACTTGATATATTGGCCATGATGTCACATGGCCTGAAATATCCTTTTGGTCAGTAGGGTCACCTGTCCTGGCTCTGTCTCCTCCCAGCCTCCAGCGCTCCTTCAGCCTTCTTGCTAGCACAGCAGTACAAGAAGGAGCAAAGGCCTTGGTTCTGTGTAAGCCCTGCTCTGCAATAAAAATCATCTATATATTATCAACACTGTGCTCAGCACAAATCCAAACCATAACTCCATAACAGCCACTGTGAAGAAAATCAATTCTACCCCAGTCAGTACCAGCACATACACACACATGTATAATTCAAGGCCAGGTTGGATGGAGATCTGAATAACCTGATCTAGAGGAAGGTGTCCCTGCCCATGGAAGGGGACCTTCCAATCAAGGCAATTCTATGCTATGATGCTATAAATTTTAAATTTAGAATTTAATATATTTTTAATTTAGGATTTCCCGTGGGATTTTTTTTTTTTTTGTTCGATGGTTTTGTTTTCTCCTAAAGCCAAAATTCACAACAGTCTCATGTTTAATGGTGTGGAATGCTGTACTGGGAATCTCTTTTGAAAAATTTAATTCAAAAAACGATTTATGAACCTGAATTCCTTGGGCAATGAAGATAGCATTCATTGTGGTTCACCTGTGTGGACCTATCTAAACGTTAACAATCTTTGCTTTCTTCAGTAAGTGTACTAACAAGGATTTATTTCCCCTGCATTGTACAGCAATTAGAAGCTGGGTTCCATACCCGTGTATGTGTTTATCTCTCACTTTCATCTGTAGGAACATCTCCATATTTGATCCATAAAAGAGACCACCCATACCATGAAAGATATATGTAACAGATGACACAATAACTCCAAAAGAGTAGTGTTTTTAAAATTCTACCTCTCCCTTGAATTTAGTTTTCTAAGGTGGTATGGTATCTTTTTTAATAAATATGAGTAGTTTTTTCTTTTTTTTTTTTTTTTTAATGAGCAGCCTGAAATGCTGAAATGCAGAAAGTCACACTACTTGTTCAACAAATTAGATTTCTGCTCAGTGCCCTCTTCTGCCTGAACAAATTCATACCCATCTGCTGAGTTATAACTTAGGCTTGTAGCCACCACTTTTGCAAAAGTGAATGGTACAGCCCATGGTACAGTTGAGGATACAAAACTTATGAATCTTTGGAAAATAAATAATAAGGAGTGTGCCCCTTGCATGCTGATGAGGCTATTCTTCTCAGCTTTGTCCCGTCAGTCTTGCATATAAAGTCAGTCTTGAACGAAAAATGCTCAAGTACTCTAGAGCAACGACACAAATTGGACTTGTTTGCCCCAAAGAATCTTCCATGAAGAATACCTTTATTTTTATGCTACATAATCATGCTATTTATGTACATCATCAGTAAAAAACCCCCTATTTTACATCTCAGTAAAAAAACCCCTATTTTCATAGATAGACATAGAGGATTTGGGTGATTGAGATCCCACCGGGCAGTGCAAGATTATTTTATAATGCCACAGAAGATGCTTAGTTCAAATACATGCTCTTAGTATGTACAACAGATATCAGTGTCTGAATGAATTTTGGTGGTTAAGAAAATCAGAATAACCAATAGTGAGTAACTAGGATGCATGTATGCTTTTTATTATTTTCTTGATTTCTTACTTCTAGAGGAAATAGGGCAGAAATAGATACATTTTTCCCTTTTTTGTCTTTGTAGACTGTGTCAAAGAAAAGTAAAAAATCTAATGTTGTTATGAAGGTTTAGTCTTTTGGTTTTCTCTTTCATCTAAAAAAAAATAATTGCAGACAGGTATGAGAAAAAAAGGTAAGTCATATACCGTCAGAGAAAATGAATTTCTGACAGTTTGTACTTTTTGTCATCATTATATGTTATGTTTCATATAACAAAATTCAACACCATTTCAAACTGCAATTTCAYTAGAAACAATGGTACAGGAGCAGGGAATTTTTTGATTAAAGCAGGTTTAAATACCCCTGAAATAGAAGTAAAATAATGTGGGGTTTTTAGTACAGCATTTCCTCTCTCTATGACCTAGAGTTGAGTCATGGACTCTGAGAGACCAGCTACAGGGTTATGGTACATATTTACTATGTCTACACATGTAATGGRAAAGTCTTTTCCAGTGGTGTGTTTGCAATTCATGACTGAGACAATAGTACAAAACAAAACAAAACAAAATATTGAAGATCAGAAGATCGTTCAGAATCCTTACGTCATTGGAAGATCTGTGTTTCCAAGTCTAAAAAAACGTCCACAAGATCACATCATGCTCCATATTTTTGGCTAGACATTTAAAGTAGAAAAACATTCACCTAAGATTTCAGAACCATTAGGAATTGTGCTAGTGTGACAATCATCACACATGAGGAAATATTTTATCTATTTTTTTCTGCAGGATGTTACCTAAACTGGTTGAAGTATCCTTAAAAAATGACTTTTACATGTATATTAATACTTTGAAAACAACCAAAATGGAACTGGATGTGATTCAGAGATTTGTTTTCCTCTTTAAACCAGCTAGTCTTAGCTAACTGTATGGTTTTGTAGGTTAAAGAAAAGAACATACTTAGTATGACAGTTGGCCAAAATAAGTCAATAGATGAAGGCTTGCATGTAAAAGTTACAGTTAAAGAAAAGCATAAGGGCATTTCAGTCAGGATCTAAAGCTTTTAAAGCTTTTATCCATTTTTGGTACTAGAAATTCTACATGTACAAACTAGGTGAATCAAGTCAAGATGCTCAGATACARCAATTTTTAATGCTTTCACTAAGGAACTGATAGATTGGTATTGTTAAATTATGTTAATGCTTTAATGCTATGCAGTATTATGCATAATTTATGACTCTAGTGCCAAAATGCATGAGTGCAGTTCTCCTGATTAGATATTTTAAGAGCTGAGAAATCTGCAAACTCTCTGGCTGACTTTATTTTATTTAGCAAATCTGCTAATGGAATGTTGTTTTACCATATTCACAATGAGTAGATTTTAGAAGAATGATGGATGTATCAGTAAGTTTTGTCGTGAGGAGTGTACGAGGATAATCCATGACAGYATTAATTACAGCAATGTATGATGTTAACAAAAATAAATTAGGAATAGATTATCACAGACTACTACACCTGATTAAGATGTCTCATACTTATTTCTGTAGAATATGTAACATTCTCTCTGTTCTGTGCATTTAAAGATAACAGCATAACTGTTAAAATTAACAGAATAAAGTGTGAAGTGTCACTTGATTCTGAATTTTAATGCTGAAACCACACTATTTTTTATTCAGTGAAGTCCTTCATAAGCATTTCAAGTAGTGACAATTTTTTAGGAATTCTGAATCTCATTTGCAGGTGAAATAACCTACTTCAATGCTGCAGAAGCAATTGAGGAGGTTTGGCAGTAAAGATGACATCAGAAGACAGTTTCAAGAAACTAGGCTTCTCCAAATTTAGGTCATACGTCAGGCTCGATAGCTATGGTTTGAAGAAAACTCCTGGCTTATTAAATCCAAATGCTCCCATCAATTATTTTACTATATATTCCTTTAGATATAACAATCACAATCCATCTTAAATCAATATAGGGGAGTTGACTCCTCTGTTACCACTGGAAATCCATGTCAGACACTCATGATTCCAACAACTGGAAATATCTAGCCTAAATTTATTCACCATTAGTCCATTCCTATATGTTCCAAACTACCAGTTTTATTTATTAGAAGATCTGTTCTCAATTCCTTACTACACTGGTCATTCTTCTACTTAGGATTGTCAAACTATGCTCTTTTTCTGTCCACTTTTTAATTTCTTTATGCAGTAATACTCACCTTTAAGCTTTCTGAATATGTGACTCAAAACCATGTAAAATTACAGAAAAAATATTTTATGAACCAAAAGTAATATTTCCTCTGTTTCCTTAGATAGCTTTCTCTGAAGTACCAAATCTGCCTTTTCATTATCTTGCAATCAATCTTAACCTATGACTCTTCTGATACCATCACTTTATGACAATATAAAAGATTACAGTTTGACAGTTGTTTGTCAGTCCACTAATTTTTACACGACATGTTGTATTTGGAACTATCAGGTTATATTCAATTCTTATTAATCCAGGTTGATGTTCTCCCTGCTCTCCTTCTTATTTTATATCATCTGAAATCCATTTTCTCCCCAACAGATAGGAAGGAAAAACCACAGAGCTGCAACTAGTGGAAAGCTGTAGAAGATCAATGTTCATTGTAGTCGGACTATGAAGTATGAATTACACCGGAAAATTTCACTTTAAATGGTGTATATAACTAAACTGAACCAAATCCTGAATCTAACAATTAATTGTTACAAAATGGAACATTAATTTTTTTTTTCCCTGTGATATATTATTTTATATATTTTATAATTGCAGTCTAAGGTTCTTATTGTTTACACCTGTATTCATTTTTTTTGGTGGCACTCCTCTTGTAGACATAATTACTTTTCTAATTATAAATATTTATTAAAAGAATTATATTTTCAGCAGTTCTGATATTGAAAATATCAGGTAGTACCTGACTCTTTATCCAACTAAAGAAAAATATTTAAGGACTAGAAAATGAAGTATTGCTTTAGTAAATTTTTCACTGACTTCGGATATGACATCTGTCAGAACATGTAAAGGAATATAGCTTGAAGAGGCAAGGGAGATGTAATGTGATATTTGGTGAGACTTTGGTTGTGAAAAATTTATATCTAAAGAGAAACTATATTATTCATATGGACATAAAATGTTTTAAGAAACATAAGTATATGACTATCTCAAACACATGCTCTTCTATGAGCTGCAACATACCTGATAGTTTCAGTCGTCAAAAAAACTGAGAGGTTTTTACATCCTTAGGTTTTCACTTTACTGAGAAAGTCGCATTGGATTCATTTTCACAAGAGCATTCACCATTATGATTTTCTGACTTCTAATCCCTCTAAGGAGGAGTTTTCTACAAATACAGTTGTTTAGCCACAGCTAGACAAGTATTTTTTAATTARCTGGTTCTTCACTCAGATTTCTATCTAACTAACATATATGGATGAGTGTCCCAGACATCTTTTTATTAAAAATCCTTCTTTAGGATTTTTCCTTTCTGAGAAGCTGAGAGGCCTCAGAAACAAAATGTAAACAATGTTTATCTGCTGCTGTGGAATGCAACAGGTGGATCCGTGATTGGTCTCAGGTGGATGTTTGGAATTAGCAACCAGTCACAGTAGAGCTGGCTCTTGCTCTCTGTCCGAGCCACAGACCTTTGTTTTCATTCTTTTCCATTCTATTCTCAGCTTAGCTAGCCTTCTGAGATGAAACTTTTCCTTCTATTCTTCTTAGTATAGTTTTAATGTAATATATATCATAAAATAATGAATCAAGCCTTCTGAACATGGAGTCAACATTCTCGTCCCTTCCCTCACCTGAAAACCCCTGTGAACACCATCACAGATGAGTCCACTAATCTCAGTAAAATTATATTCTTAAGTACATGCAAGAATCAAAATAAATTTGTATTTAGTTTGTTCAGTTTGTTTGGAAAGCCCCTCATACGTGAAAATATTATACATATCTCTCTCCCTTCCTCTTCAGGAATGAGCCTGTTATCCAAAATTTCAGCAAAATATAATAAAACATATAAATAATCTGAAAGAATCAACTATAAAGGACCAAAAAAGTGTTCTAATTCTACTTTTGTAGTTTGTGTTTGTCCATGACAAGAAAGACAAATTACAAAATATAATCTCTTCCAATCTCATTTTGGAGTGAAGCATCACAGAGAAGAAATTCAAGTACCTTAATTCTACGACTTTCCTATTGAACAATTTGCCTTTTTTATTACTTCTTGTGAGTTGATTTGGAAAATAGGCTACATTATCTCTGACTGTAGCAGATATAGTTGATTTCCTACCAGGAGGTTCAACTGAGAAGTAATAGTATTCTGACTTGAGAAAGTAATACAAATAATGGTGTCAATCTCATTAGAAATAATGCTGCTTTGAGAGATAATTCTAATCTTTTCTTCACTCAATTACTTTCTCTATTTGATAAATTAATTTGGAATATTTTTTAATACAAAAATAAACATCCAAGACCAAAAAAACCCAAGGACTGACCAGTAGTAAAGTATTAATAATTTCAACGATGTTTGGAATAAGTGAACAAATATAATATGATATTTCTTTGTCCAAAATGCTAATTAATTTCATTAAGTGTTCTAGTCAAAACAGTTTGTTGTTTAGATACTTGCAATGTTTTTATATGTGACTAATGAAGAATATTTTCTCTGTATAGTCATCATGAAGAGTGAAAGGCATGCTTGTAAATATATTAGAGTTAGCTGTCTAAAGAACTACTGAAGTTAATCTACTCAGAAAAAGCATAAAAGACTCCTCTATTTCGTTGAATAACAAATTATGTTGTTTTTTTTTAACAGTTTATTTTCATCATCAAAAATAATCGTTCTGCCTCTAATACTTCGAGGTTTGTTGGAGAATGTGCAGAGTAAACTATACATACTGGACATTTTTATAATAATAATAATATGCAATGTTGCAGCAGAGAGCAAGATATGTGAAGTGAATCTGATCTCAAGTTTCATCTCACTCAAGATAGTTGATTTTATATGCTGACCTTTGTTCATTTCTTTCACCAGTTGCATCAACTCTGTGCTTTAGCAGGCTAACACTACTTTTGAACTTAATTGTGATTATTTCTTCTAGTATGCTAACTGTATTTGTCTTTTCTTGTCAGTGATCACTGAACAGTCCTCCAGTACCCTCTTTGAAGAGCCTGTCTCAGTCTCTCAGTTTCCACATGGAACTTTGCACAGGCTTCTTTTTGGCTACTGCTATAGCTGCTCTCATTCAGCCCAACCAAATTTTAGCCAGGCCCAGAGAACCTTCTCCATAYCAACTCTTCCATCTTTAAAAGTCTTAAATTATTTCAAGTATGATGAACTGAGCCTTTTGTAGGTCTCTATCTACCTTTGCTTTAGGAGGCATCAGATTTTCAAAATATGCATTGGCTAGGAAGATATAGAAGAAGAAATTTGGAGGGCAGAAGGCACCTCACAAGGAAGGAATCACTGTTGGAAATATTTTAATTTACAGGCAGAAAATCATTAGACACTGAATGGTATTGGCATGGCCCAAGGGTTTCAGCAGATCTTGTTTTGTGCTTGCCATTCTTGTTTCTTAGGTAGTTATCATCACCAACTGGCATCCATCTACCCTTTTAGAATTCATATGACAAAGATTTTTCTTAGGGAAATTAAAGTACTGCTTACTATTTGTCGGGCACCAGAGAATTGCCAAAGACATCCATGACTTCCTTGACACATTTGCCCCAGCAGGGCTTTGAGAACATCTATATACTGTTCAGCAGATATACAGAGGAGTCTGTATCTATGTAAAGATGAACTGCTTTTCTTTGTAATGCAAAGGCAGGTGAATTTATTGGACAATACACAAGGCCAGGCTGGATGAGGCTTTCAGCAGCCTGGTCTTGTGGAATTTGTCACTGCCCATGGCAGAGGGCTTAGAGCTAGATCACTCTTAAGGCCCTTTCATCACAAGAAATTGTATGATCAAGATAGTCTAATATATCTTGTCAATGACGTTTAAAAATTCAGAGCCCTTCAACCAGGACCAGAACACAGTCTATTACTTGATTTAGAGAGGAGATTTAGTGACTTTTCTCCCCTCAGTTTCTTTRTCTAGTGTTTTCACTCAAGCAACTCCAGCTGTAATGCCACTTCCTCCAGAACTGCAATAAGAAATGCAATCAGATTGCAGATTAAATTTTATTTTATTAATTATCAACTCCTAAATCCAGGTAGTTATCTTTGTGAGGGTGGTAAGAATGCTTATCATCAAGAGAGGGATGAGCACAGTAAAACATTTAGCCTGTGAAATCACATAGGCCTGCTTTTGGTTTTAAAAGAAAGGAGAAATTTACAAGATGACATAYTCCACCTCCATTTTAAAACACATGAGTATTTCTGTTTCCATGTTTTCTGAAATAATTTTTGTTTTCTCTGTCCCCAGATGTCAGCATTCCTSTTCTACAGTCATTATCCTCAGCTTTCTCATTTTTACTGCTTTTTTCAATTGTTGAAATCTCCCTTGACTTCCTTCTCATCTTTTGCATTCAGTCAGGCTGAGCTGTCTCATAAATCATCCCCTCAACAGTGTATTATCTGTTTTATGGCTTTCAGAGCTAAAAGCTTGCTAATGTGACATTAGTGATTAAAAAGCATATCACTTTCTTTAAAAACAATAAGACTTTAATGAAGCCAGGGAGGATGGTTCTTCCTTTGCAGCATGCAAAAAGTATCAGCAATAGATACCATGATTCCATGAACTTCAAGACACTCTACTAAACACACTGGAGTTATAGTGTTTAACTCACTTCATATGCCCTGCTTAKCCCAGACTGAATATAGGTTAATTAAGAGAAAAATTGGGCTAAACTTAATCTTCAAAGGACTTCAATAAAGTAAGTCATTAAAAACTCACTTCAATCTATGGCCAATTCTTTCACAATAATAACCATCACCATGTATACAGAGGTGCTCATGTTTAACAATCATATTCCAAATTGCTTTTGAGTATGCAATACCACAGAGATTATATTTAGCACTGATGTAGAAGAGTCTTAGTTGTCTTGAAGCACCAAGGATGAGGTGATGAGGCTTAAGAGCTCATTGGCAAGAGAAATTGGAACAGAAGTGGTCTTGCCTTTCTTCCTTGCCCTTTCTTCAGAATGAGATGTGGAGTTGGAAAGTCTCCTCTGCTCCTGCTACTACTTATWTCTTTTTGTCTTGTGCATTTGGGAGAATGTCTTGCCTTACAACTTACAGTCCGTTGTGCTTATCTAGGCCTTGGTCTGGTATTTTTTGTTGCTTGGATACCCCTTATATCCAGCTTGTTTTGGTTTCAACTGGGATAGAGTTAATTTTCTTCTAGTAACTGCTATAGTTGTGTGGTTTGGATTTAGGATGAGAGCAATTCTAATAACACTGGGATATTTTTATTTCTGAKGAACAGTTCTTGCAGAGTCAATCCCTTTTCTGCCTCTCACCCCACCTCACCACAGCCAGGACAGCTGACTCCAATGGACCAAAAGAATATTCCATACCATATGGCATCATGCTTAGAATAGAAAGCTGAAGGAAAACTGGACAAGAGGCTGCTGTTCAGGAGCAGGCTGGGCATCAGCTGTTGGGGTGAGCAATTGTTTTTTATGTTCATCAGGTTTTTTTCTTCTGTTTTCTCTTTCTGTTTTTGGTTGCCCCCAATATTACTCTTACTATTATTTTTATTAATAATTTTATTTACGTTATTGAAGTGTTTTTACCTCAACCCATGAGTTCACGTCTCTTTACTCTTCCAATTTTTTCCCAGTCCCACCAAGGGTGAGGTTGTAAGCAGCTGTGCGGATCTTACTTGAAAACTAAGGGCAAACCAACAACATAATTATATTCTTCTTTGCTTCTGTGAGGATAATATTGTTCACATGCACATATAATATTGTATCTGACTATGCCCTCGAATGTTACAAAATACTTAAAATACTCTTTTGCTTAGACAATTTCAGTATGCTTCCAGTTGTGTTCAAGGTAAACTCATTTTAGTTATATTTTCATTAGCACACTTTTTTTTTCCCCATTTTACAGSTCTCTGATTTGGCTAAAAGTAAGTGGAAAGATAGTGTCCTCCTGATCAGAGAATAAGCACAGCTAGAAGGGTACCTGAAGAGATAAAWAGCAAGAATGCTATAACACAGCTTCTTCTTAAATGTTAGAAGCAGACAGGGAGATATTATAAATAACTTGGAATTAAGTTCTGAATAAGAAAGGGCAGGCTCAGAAATTTCTTCATTCTCCAACAGATTTTTTTCTTTTTCATTTGCTGCAGGAGGAAATAAAAATAAAATGTAGCTTATAAATAAAAGCACTTTCAAGTGATTGATTAAAGTTGCCAGAGAAAATTTGATTTTAAAAGCACTATTCCCACTTTAACTCTCAGGATCAAAAGAGTGACCTGTGCCTTGTTACATACTTCAAGCCACACTCTCACTTCAAGCCATACTCTCCTGCTGGTTTAAATCAGTAGAAAGAAATTGGTAACTAAATTTCCACAATAAAATGTCCAAAACAAATAGCAAATCCTGTCAACCATGCTTTGAATCTGATTTTTAGTAGTAMGTTTGTTGGCAGAGGGTTTGCACTGTCCAGTTCAGGACCAGGCAAGGGTCTGTGAATGAGATCTGGCCCAGCATCCTCCACCTGCAGAAAGCACCAGTTCAAGTGCTGTCACGGCTGTATTTTGAGCTTTACAAAGATGACTGCCAAGGCTTCACTACTAATTTCCCTTTGTTTTCTTTCTTCAAAAGCTCAGTTAGCCAAAACCAGACACATTAAGAACAACTATTAAGCAAGAAATGAGACTCAAAAATCATCAGTCTATATTCAGCCACTTAAATAAACGAATGTTTCAGTCTTGGAATGTGTTGAGTTCCTGCCTGTTCCACTGCTGACCCAACAGCATTTTCAAAGACAAATAATCAGTAATAGTCTGAAAGAATGGACAAAATTTCTGCTTTCTAATTTGATTATGTTGGGTTTTATATCTCTTTTTCAATACTAAGCATTAAAATTCTGTATGCCGTTTGTGCCACTACATTTCTTGCAGAACCTCTTGCATGTATGTGGTGGTTTATCTCAATAAGAAGTAACTCACTGCTGTTTTTTATGAATGAGGAAAAAAGCCCAAAGCAAAACCAAACTAAACTAAAACAAAAACCACCCAAATTCGAAACCCAAAACCAAACAAAAAACTGATATGATTTGAGTTAATTGATTTGATCTTGATTCAAAACAGCCAATCCATTAACTAGGAACAGTAACTTCTCTAGGGGAATGCAATGTTTTTATTTAAAAAGTCAGTTGCGCTAGTCAGTTTATTCTATGAAATACGCGTAATTATACTCGATTTGGACATTATTTTATTTTCTCCTTTCAGGAAATGAAAATATTAGTTATTAATATCCCAAATTTAGAAGGGTTTAGATGCCAGTAAAATATGTAAACTTAAAATAAAACCTGCAAATCRGTCACTTTCAGATGAACAAAAGAATCCTGATTTGTCCCTTCATGCCAGGAAAAAAACAATAAGCAAAAAGGAAAAACCAACCACATATAAAATGCTTCCCATTTCTATCACCCAATCCTGCACCAAAAAACCCCAAAACCCAAACAAACAAAAAAATCACAACAACAACAACAAATTATTAAGATCTATAGCTAGTAATAATTTCCTGCTGATACCATACAAACTTCTGATTAGTTCACTACTTGGAAAGTGAGAGCAAAGGAGTAATAGCACTGTTCTTGGACAGCACATATATAGATAAACATTTTAGTTACATAATTCTCATAGAAGTAGTGGCAAAAATCACTGCCTTACTTAAACAAAATTAAAATATGTACTTCCACCTGTTAGTAATCTGTCCTTTAAAGGATGAGTGTCATCAAGAAAGAAATCCATTCTGAATACCAAAGAAAAGGAAAAATGTCAGCTCCCCTAGGATCACTGCTCTGAATTATGGAGTCCATTCAATGCTTTTGTATACTTCCTTTAGAGGCTTTCATGAACTGTAGAGGCTGTCAAGAAGCAATTAAATTTCAGAAAATGTAAAGCAGAATCTAATATTATCTCATTTCTCCACCACTAGGTGTACTATGTAAGTGATTAATACTGTTGGAGCCATCATTGTTGGCAAAACAATTTTCTTACCTGAATTTTGCATGACTGGCATATATCAGCTGAAAAATCCTCTAAAACCAAACAAMCTCCCAAACTCTTCCTTGAGGATGTTTTAATCAATAAGCTAAGTGGGGAAGAAAAATAATGCTGAGGGATTTTTTTTTGTCATCCAGATAATACAATAGATGGTGGATTTCATTTTTTTAAACATAGCTCTAGGTATGATTTTATTAACTTTGGGAGACAAATGTTGAGTTTATTGAAAAATGTCACTTTTTAATTAACTTCTAATGTTGTAAAAACATTATTTCTTATTAGCTTTGCTAATTTAGTGCACACAAGACTGAACTAATCAGTTTTGCAATTATTTGTCTTATAGTTCTTATTAGCTCATGAATCTCAGTTATCCTGTTCTTGGCGTATTGGTTATTTTAGCAATACCAAAAATCTCTTTTTTGCTGGCTGTGCTGTCATTGGAAGAAAATCTTAATCAATTTTAGAATACTCTCTTATGGTAAAAAGGGAAAAATTGAAATTCACCTAAACTGTGTATGTGAATTCTGAAACCAATTTTATACTCTTAAGAAAATGCTTTGTCAGATCAATATGTTTTCCTGTAGCATGCTGCTTCCTTTTGAYTTGCAAGGGAACTCTTTCACTTTCCAGAAATGTAAAAACAAGTTAAGATTCAAGGTAGAACTGAAATTATCAAAAGTATTGAAGTGTAAAACCAGCTTGCCAAACTACCCATAAAATGCATAGAAATGTTTCTACCATGGGAATTAAGTATTCTGCCCATACAAAATGCTTTTTAAAGAGTCTATAATTTCAGTCATGTATGTAACAGCAGTAAATGCAAATAAAGAACATCATGAAATCAGGGGATCATAAAGTGATTTGGGTTGAAAGGGACTGTAAACCTTAAGCCCCCATCTGTGGGCAGGGACACCCTTCACTAAACCAGGGGCTTCAGAACCCCAGCCATTCTGGTCTTGAAGACTCCAGGAATGGGGCATTCAGGAACAACTTTTTTCAGTGCCTCACTACCTTCAAAGAAATAAAAAAAAAAAACAACAAAAAAACACCCCATAAATTTTTCTAATATCTCCTCTAAACCTACTCTACCTTGTTGTATCACCTTGCCTAAAGTCATTCCATCTAATATATATAGTCTTTCTCCATCTTTCTTGTAGACTACTTTCAGGAACTGTAAAACTGCAATTAGGTCAACTCAAAGATTTCTTGTTTCCAGGCTGAACAAATTCTCAGCCTTTCCCTACAGGAGAAGTATCCCATTCCTCTGATCAACCTGGTGTCCTTCTCTAAACTTGCTGCAACAGGCTGATGTCCTTCCTGTGTTGAAGACTCCAAAGCTGGCTGCAGTAGTCCAGGTGGAGTGTCAGCAGACTGGAGTAGAGGGACAGAACCACCTGTTTACTGTTGGCTTTCTGGGCTACAAGAGAGTATTGCCTCCAGACTCTCAACTCCTTGCATCCCTAAGTCCTTCTTGGCAGGATTGCTCTCAATCTGTCCATYCCCCAGCCTGTATAATTACTGGGGGATGTCCTGGCCCAGGTCCAACTCCTTGTACTTCTTTTTTTACCTAATAAGATTCCTGTGGGCCTGTTTCTTGAGCTTTTCCAGTTCTCTCTGGATGACATTCCATACTTTTGGTGTGTCAACAGCACCACTCAGCTTGGTGTCACTTGCAAATTTGCTAAGGGTGCTCTCTTCCTTTTGCCTGTGTATTTAATGAAGATATTAAATAACATGGGTCCCAGCACAGACCCTTGAACAACACCACTTCTCACTGATCCCACTGGGACTCTGAGCCATTGACCACTACCCTCTGGATGCAACAATCCAACCAATTCCTTATCTAACAGTCCAMCCATTAAATCCATGTCTCTTCTCTTTAGAGAGAAGGGTGTTGTGGGGTACCATATCAAAGGCTTTAAAAAAGTTGAGATAAATGACATCTTAACACTTCCCTTATCCGCTGATGTAGTCACTCTGTCATAAGAGGGTCACTAGGTTGGTCAGGTAGAATTTGCCATTCATTTGCCATTACTTCAAGTGAAAAGCACTTAGGCAAATAGACAAAATTACTAGAACTATTCTGTGAGCTCTGAAAAGAGTGTATCAAAGCACTTAAAAGCAATTTAATTTATTTTATTGGTTAAGCATATTTTGAACTCTTTAGGAAGAATTAAAGTGTCAAGATGAACATCTTTTTTAGATGCTAGGAACATCCCACAGCCTATTTGCCTTCACCTATTGGAGTATACACATAAATCAATAGATCCAAGACCAAGAAATAAGTTTTTTCTTTACCTTCTGAATTATTTTTCTCCACTCACAACAACATAATCTGTCACTAAATAGAGTTACATTGTGGTTAAAACTGTCAATTAAAATATTGCTTCATATGTTTCTCTTCCCCATAATACAATCCATTAGCATTTATCTTAATCCATGAGACAATCACTCAGGAATTGACTTAAATGTTAAATATGGCTAGGATCATAAACTGCTGATGTCACTGTTGTAATTCCTGGTATGTATGGGGAATATGGAATCCATAACATTCCATTATAGTTTCTGGAAGAACATTCCATTTCCTCTGAGCTGGACTTCAAATCAGTTAATCCAGAAAACATCTCTATTCTTTCCTGAAAATTAATATATTATTATGAGATATGAAGATATTTAAGATGATATATCAAGTGGAAACATAGAAGAAACTATGGGAAGGTTACAAGAATATTTATAACCAGGACAGTTTTTAACTTCAGTTTTCTAAAATAACCTATTTTATCGGCTCCAGTAATACTGCTGGTTTTCAAGTGGCTGGACAAAGTCAAAGCATAGTTGAAAATGCAATAGAATGAAAATAATTTATTTAGTTAGGAACTTAGAAACCAGAGTTTCACAGTTCATTTGTTCAGAGCATGGAAAGGCTCACTCAAAGATTTGAAATGCATGTGTGTGAACACATTCTTGATAGTCCTCAATTTTCTTATTGCACATGAATAAAAATTCAATATTCCCTTCTTTTCAGTGTATTTTTTTCTTGGGCTTACATACAAGTTATTATGAAGCAATTTTTTTGTCCTTGTATGTACCAATGAGTCAATTTGTTAATTAATCTTGAGAAATGAGAGACATTTTTTCACCCTATTTTTTATTAGCCCATATCTGTAAACCTGCTTTTCTCAAAAAAATTGGTAAATTCAAGAAACATACCACATAAGAAACTAGTATCAAGGTGGCTCAAATTCTGTCTATTTTACTGAAAATACTTAGTTACAGATATATTTTAAGAATTATGTGAAATTTTCCACGCTTTGAAAAAGATGAAAAAATGAAATCAAGAATTTATATAAATTCTATGTGAAAAGGTGTTTATGTTAAGTAACTTACACAGTATTTCATATTTACAGTATCAGGGAATCAAGTCAGTAATAAAAACTCCTTGTGTTCTCATTTTCATACTTTCAATTGCATACCAAGGCCTAAGACTTAGAAGAGCTCCTTTTATAAATCCTTACTGTAATTCCAGCGGTTTAGCAGGGGTGCTGAAGATATAATTATCTACGACCTCAAGGCTGGTGATAATCTGGGGAATTAAAAAAAGAGTATGTTGCATCTGTTTCAAGAAGTTCTAATGATTTGAAAAGCATAGTTCATAAGATTATTGCAGTTTCCTATTATTTTTTAATGGATTTAAATTTCTACTAGCTTCATCTGCATATCAGAATAAGTCACACCTTAAAATAGCAAAATTACAGAAAAACTTTTTGAAAGATACATTCTTCCAAAGCTGGCATATGTGTTAACAATACCAGCTCACCATACATATACAGAAAATTGAAAATTAATCTTTTTACCACTACCAGCATTCCTTCTCACTTTTAAATGTTTTCAAAAACATGTTAGAATTCATTCACAGCTGGAAGGAAAACAGGACACATTAAGGTATCTTAAAAGGCATCAGGCAATCAAGTTTAAGAAGTTAACACCTACTCTTTTAATCCAAAATTATTTATTTATTTAWGTACTGGAAAAACAAAACAAACAACAGCAACAACAACTACTACTACAAAGAGGCATTAAGTGTAAGATTTTGCCTTAGCTTAGCTGATGAAAAGTTAAAAAGCATTTTTCACCTTTTTATGTTGAAGTTGCTACTTAATTGTTTTACTCGGCCATCAAAAATGCACACATATGAGTAAACAAATGCACATATGCACTCAGTCTATAAAATCCATCCTGGTGAAAAAGGCTTTGAAAACAAATGATTCTTCCACTTTTCAAAGTAAGTCTTAAACATCTAGTTTAAACACAGATAACTTGTATATTTCAGATAGGGAGGAAGTGCACACACTGTTGATTAATGAATTACACTTACAGTCCTGGATGTAGAATTCTTGTGTACTACTTTTCTCAAACTCATTTCCATACCCGTGCTTCCATATTTAAAAGTTGGCCTTGCCATTTATCAACAAGAAAAAGTTAAATAAAATAATAAGTAGAACAGTATGATATCCTCTCGTAAGTGAAGAATGCATCTGTGGGATTAGGTGCTGCACACTGAGTCATAACACAGATCATTACTGAAATAGAGTTCATTACATTGGGAAAAAAACTGTTTGAAATTATGTCTTTCAGAGCAGCTTTCATAAAAATTTTCAGAAAAATAACTAATGATGGTGTTGGACAAGAACTTAAGACTCCTAAAGAAGAAATCAAGAGGTTTTATTTTCTTCTGTGATCTAAAGCGAGTGTCTTTGAAGGGAAGCAGGTCAAATAGTGCTTAATGTGTAAGTACCCCACAGCATTCCATGAAAAAATGGGGTACCTTGTTGAAAGAAAAAGTAAAGCCTGATAGATAAATCTTCTGAAACATCAAATGGCAGGTGCTGAATCTCTAACCTGGCCCAATAATGGATGAAGAACTGAAAAGTGGTATGAGAGACAAGAAGCTTATAATTATTTTGTGATTTKCTTTAATTTAAATCAGAGTTTAATTTGTTGTCACAACAGATTAACAGTGGCTGCACAAACAAATGTAATGAATTCAGGGTGCTTCAGAGCCAAAGGCTAAACCTGGATTTATTGTTGGCATGTGCTTTCTTCATCTCTCTGGCCTGGGTAGGACTTTTTTTTTTTCTTTTTTTTCATTCCCAGAGAAGTCAGTGATTTAAAGCAAACTAATGAGAAATAAATAAAATGAAGCAAGCTTCAACTTAACTTGGGGATTTGTATTTGTGTGGGTATTTCAAAGTAATGCCATAAGCAGCTGTGCCTTATTCAATTTATTTATTTATTTCTGATTGAGCAAAGAGAAAAAGTGTTCTCCACCATAGCACTGATTTGGACCTAATCTGGAATAGCCTTTTTTATTAATATTGTACTAAACCTCAGGAAATGATGCCATAGGCCACATATTAGTGCCAAAATACATATGAAGTCAGTTGATTCTATTTATTAAGACCATACAAGGCCTTTGACCTCCTTACAGTGCACAAACATTAGGCCAGCTGGCTTACAGACATTCTTTTATACTAAATCTGCACACTCATATCTGTTAGCGACTTTTCATTTCAACACGTCACAGGGAGTACCAGAACTGCAGTGGTGGTTTATATGGTTATATTTAGACTGCATGACTGGCCAGCAGAAGTACATACTGTGTCATTTTCATGCCTTCATTAGTGGTGGCTGATAACAGCCATAAYGCTTCCTCCAGGCAGATAAATCATATTGAACCGAGAACCTGGAAATGATCAGATTAAGAATTGACTCTGAACACCCATCCCACTATAAAGCACAGAAATATTTAATTTGGCAGGAATTTGTCACTGAAAAAAACTGTCATCTGAGTGCAAAAGCATTTATGACTGCAGTTTCAAAAGCTTGAATAGGCACAAATCCCTTTCTGAGGTCCAAGTATAGGCTGGAGGTGTTACTGATTTTCAAAGAGATTACTTGAATCTGTAATGAAAGGTGCAAAGTGACTTTGTTTCGTAGACATAACCCACATTTTCTAAGCCCATCAGGTTCTGCAAACTGCAAACAAATGCAATCTGTTTATTTCATGAATGGCCTGTCTGTTCACAACCTCAAGGTCTCAAAAGAGACCAAATTCAAAACATTTTCTCACCATTCRTATTCCTTCACTAATTCTCCAAGCCTATGTGGGAAGGTATCATATTCCRTTCCAGGGCTGAGTGTGTAGTACATCGCTATAATTATATTTTGTCTTATATTGGGCATAAATTGCAGACTTTTGGTAGCAGGGTGAGCTGTGTGGAAGAAAGCAGTGAACAGCCCTATTCCAGTCCCAGACAGCTCCATAAAGCTGTGAAACAGGCCAAAAAAGATCTTGGAGCATCAGAAATTCAACCAGGCAGAGGAGTTTATGGTGCCTCTACTCACACATATTTAGAAAGAGCAGCAAGTGTGAGGCACAGGAGGCACAGCTGGAGCCACTGCCTTGGAAAGAGACTCTCAATAATGGAGGAGACACCTCCGAGGCAAATGTTGCCATGGGTAATGTACACCAAGGCAGCGACATCATTAAGGGACCTCAGCCTGTAGAGGATCCTTGCTGGGATAGGGACRCCACCAGGAGGGCAACAGCAGGTTCACAACAGCAGGGGGAGTATTTTAAGGAGCAAAAGCAGTGGAGAAAAATAAATAACAGGCAAGGAGAAGCAGAAAGAAACCATTAGGCGCAAACCCAAACCTCCTAGTCTGCCTGTTGTATTATGAATGGGATTGAAAGGGACTGAGTGTGATATAAAGGCCCTGCTATTCTTACAGCCAGGGCTATTAGGCATTCCTGTGAATTGATAAAAAGATAAATATGCAATTCTCTTGAAAGAGCAGCCTTCCTTTTATAGAATGGAAGTGAAAATATGAGGCAGTGAACAAAAATAAAAGTGGATCATAATAACTAGATGATAATAGGATGCTAAACCTCTATGCTATGATAARCCTTTGTCATGTAAAAGACTGAGTTGACTGATTCACAGAGAGGAGGGTATTAAATTATGTTTTTTGTTGTTTACATATTCTAAGATTTTGGGATCCCTAAASGAATTTACAAACTCCATTTAAGCCTTTTTTAAATCTTTGTCTCTGTGACCTACTTTAAACTCTTCTTGTAAAGGGAATGTTAGAACAGAGAACATCAAGGCGATTTGCAGCTTCAGTGTAGAAAAAGACAGCGCTCAGAAGTTTTCAAAAACAGGTAGAGTACAGGTTTTGCTCCTAACAATGCCTGCTAGATTAAGTTTTAAATGTGTGTTTTGAATAAGTAGTTTATACAAGGCAGCACAGGTTCAGAACTTCAAGTTTGTTTTAAGATTGGCTTTTTCTTAATAATGAAATGGAACGGCTACAAGGAAGTATTACCCTTGCAATTAAAAAATTTAGATTTTCTTTTTCCCTCCTCCTTGTTAATGGTGTTCCACATRGGGGAAAGAAAAAATATTCTTATGATGACATTATAGGATTAAAATTACTCTATATTAATGGAAATCCATGTGAATCAGTGCAGTCACTTTTGATTTACAGAAGTAGAAAAGGAAGATAATTGAGCCTTTGATTAACAATGTCCTAGCTCTGACCAAGATTTTATGCTCCAGAGTTACCTCCAGGAGTTTTCTTACGGTTCACTGCTAGCAATGAGAATTTCTGCAGTGTCAAAACCAGCTAGTTAAGTAATAGGAACCAGAAAAAAGATTCAAGACAATTCTGGAAAATGTTTTTCCATCCATTTCTAAATATCAGCAACTTTAAACTGAGTTGGTCATTGTTTAAATTAATTTTCTTCCAACAAGACTGAGACTTCAATTTTAAACTAGTAACGTATTCCTCAAGTAGCCTTCCTCAATGCCAGAAGAAAAATCAAAGATTATGAGATCTTTGCATCCTGTAGAGAAAAAAGTAATGTCTGAATATCCAATGGATTAAAAACACTGCAGGTAAATCTTGAAACACAGTATAACATAACSTCTTTATGACATAGAATTTTGTGTTTATTGAAAAACTATTTAAATGAATAGCTGAAAGCGTGAACATTAAAAAATGGGTTTATACTTGAAACTTCAAATAGCAATTATGTAGTAAGAATTAACAAAAACCCCTAAAACCTATTTATACTTTAGGATGTAGAAAGCTCCTTAACATCTGCATGAACTGTGATTTAGGATATATGATGTGCTGCGCTCCATCTATGGATCCTTCCTATTCCCAGATTAGTGAGAATCCTGTTTACTCCACTGCAGAGGTGTGGTAGATACCCTCAAAGAGAAGTTAGAATTATACTTCGCAGAATAAATTCAAGCAGTTTTCCCATCTTATCTCCCTCAGTTTCCCTTCTTTCTCACCTTTTATACCCTTCCTAAAACATGTAGGAATCCTAAAGGATTTAGGAAAGAGGGGAAATTTTTAGCTGTGRGGGTTGTGAGACACTGGAATAAGTTGCCAAGGGRGGTTGTGAATGCCTCAACTCTGGCAGTGTTCAAAGGCAGGCTGGATAAGGCCTTGAACTAGTGAGAGGTGTCCCTGCCTGTAGAAGAGGGGTTGGGACTAGATGATATTTAAGGTCCATTCCAACTCTTTAACGTTCCATGATTCAATGATTCTGTAGTGCTATAATTCTATGATTTGATGGGAGATTTAAAAGACCAATATACAAAATTGGAAGGAGAAAGCCATAAGTAATGGTAAGCAGAATGGAAATAGTAGCCTACAAGCGTATCTGCAGTGCTGAAGCAAGGGACTCTTGTCCACTTTTCAGCTCTCACATATCATTGTACATCCAGCTTAATTCTGACACGATATGACTGTGCAGTTTCCACTTCYATTTTCCAATACAGACATAGCCTATACTAATAAAAATCAGTGCAAATGAGATCTGAGCTTCGGTAAGGATAGCTGGAACACTGATCTCAGGTTTTATACATATAGATATCCTTAGACATATACATTCTTTTGAACCTTTTGATGAATTACTGTCAGTAAAGGTTCTATTTACACTGTTGGACTGCTTTCGGGTCATGTAAAATTAACGCAACATGAATTGTAGGTCTTTCCTGACAGCTATGAGAAAAAATAGCTACATTCTGAGATACTTCAGAGCTCAACAGCTGCTTGTCTGGAATTCCCTGCTGTCTCTAGAGAATGTTAAATTTATTGCTAATAGTGGAAATGTTCTTTTGTCCTTTAAGTACGAGTAGTGAGGGTGGCTGTTCTTCATTTCCCACCTTAATACTATTCCCTTAAGCCCTCCCCAGAAATCAGAGGTATGTACACTCTCATAAGAGCAACAAATTGAAATCCATTCCTCGAACTCCTCCTTTTGAAATATTTCCAGTGAAGATACAAACTGCATTTCAGAACATCTAGAAACATTTTGGGAGAAAAAAAAATCAAATAAAACTTTAAAGAAGGCTGTTCAGTGACTCTGAGAACACCATTTTTTTCCCTATTACAAGAATCGCTCACATGTAATGATGCCTTATATGTTTACTGTATTGGGTATCCAAATGATARCTCACAATTTGCTTGTTTGTGGCTATTAAATCTTTATATTATTTTTCTGAGGAAATGCATGTGAGAGAAATGGCTTCCTGAATAAAGGTATTTCAATATAAAATATTATATATATGAATATAAATATATACATATGCACTTTTGATCACATTAATGAATATTTCAGATTACTCTCTATAGCAAGAATTAATTTTTGTATATGTTATGAAGATTTTWAAAAATCTGCAAGTTGGTAAATCTTTCAAGGATTCTCTGCCACATGACATTGAAAACAGTCTAAATTTGGCATTTATTATTTATTTTGGCAGAGAGAAATAAACATAACATTCATACTGTAATGTTAAAAAATTTGGGAATTTCTTTCAACAGTGAATAATGAGTTCATTAAAATAAGAAAAATGGTACTGCCCTACAATTGCTCTTTGTATGAAGGAGTGTAAAAGAAGTTAAAAGTTTTTTCAAACATGCTTCTTTCAACAGAGCTAGAGAAGCTTTGAATAGAATTTCATGTGATATAAATCCTATTGTAAGTTATGGTAGGTGGTGCAAAAGAGCCCTCTAAAACTTTGGTTGCTTTCTTTATCAGGATGACTTTCTAAACTGATAGGTGAAATGGGCAATTAACAGACTGCAATGCTAAATGAGGGAAGAGGTTCAGAACTGAAATGTATATTGGAAAAAAAGGACAGGAATCCCTTCTGCTAGTTATTCCTATGAGGAGTATGTCGTCATGCACTCCTATATGTAAGTATTCCCTGTATTGTCAATAGGGAGAATTTCATTTCTCCAGACCAGACTCCTTTCCACATATGATTTGGCTCCTAACTTCTAGGCATTTGAAGCCTGGTAAGAGGAATCCAGGCTTAGGTCAAGGAAATTAACTTCTTTATTCTTTAATGCAGATTAGCACTTGTGAGTTCAGAGCGCAGAAGTGCCATCAGCTTTTTCTGGGGTCCTTGCCTGTGTTTTCATTAAGTTATCAGACTAAGCCTGTTCTTGTGAGAGCAAGTAGCCTTACTGAGATGAAAACACTAGCAAAACCCCTTACTTTTATTGTTTCTGGATATCTAGACAGCAGTATTTATTGTTTACAATGCTATCCATGGTTTTTTAGAGTTTACACTAAGCATCTGTGTTGCCTAGCAATTTTATTAAAAACTTTGAATAATGCATGAGTGTTTGTATACAACTTACAAGCTCAGTAGGTTGTATTATATTAATACATGCACTGCAAATCTTTCCAGTTCAAGAAGTATTTGATTATCAAATCATGAGGCTGGTGAATACACATGTAATCAGATTGAATATTAATAATCTACATAAAATATTTTGCACTTTGAGAGTAACTACCATCTGTGGACCTCAAATATTTCGTATCTATTAACAATTAACCTTCACACCTTTGTACTGCAAACAATCTATGCCATTTTTTTCTCTCTGCTGCCACATACAAAAATATCTTGAGTATTCTTTGGACACCAATGTAACAAAGATATTAAACTATTAAAGAGCATTGAAAGGAGGATAATGATCATAGAGAATGAAGGGCCTTGAGGGGAGGCCATATGAGTAGTGGCTGAGGTCACTTGGTCTGCTCAGCCTGGAGAAGAGAAGACTGAGGGGAGACCTCACTGCAATTTTCTCGTGAGGGGAAGAGGATGAGCAGACACTGATCTCCTCTCTCTCGTGACCGAGTGACAGGACTGAGGGAATGGCCTGAAGCTGTGTTGGGGAAGGTTTAGGTTGGATATCAGGAAAAGGTTCTTCATCTCAAGGTTATTTCAGTACTGGAAGAGGCTCCCCAGGGCAGWGGTCACAGTGTCAGGCTGACGGAGTTCAAGAAGATTTTGCACAATGCTCTCAGACACATGGTGTGACTCTTGGGGCTGTCCTGTGCAGGGACAAGAGTTGAGCTTTTGGTGATCTTTGTGGGTCCCTTCCAATTCCAGATACTCTGTAATTCTATAATATGTGTACAACATGCAATACATTAGCAATTCAGTGCCTTTATATGTAGACCACACCTGGACTATGTTATCGTAACTGGGATGCTTTGGTGATTTATCTCATCAAGAAATATTGCCACAATGATTTTGTTTATCAAATAATTTCAGTGCAAGACAGTCTCATTCATGACTAATCCTAAGGATTTTTCACCTCAGGACTAATTATCATAACAAAGCCACAGTGAAACAGAACTTATACATTCCTTCAATTATTAGAATTCTAATCATGGTTTCTTCTAGAACTGGACATTAGAGCTTTGGAGAAAATAATGCAACATAACCTGACATGGTAGAGCTCCTTTCCAAACAGGGATATTTTTTCAGGAACAGCATATTTAGATGATTTTCTAGATATCCAGAAGAAAATCACACCTGTGTAGCATATAAAAATGGGAATTATACACATTTAACATCTGAAATTACTCTAGTTGATATAAATAATTTCAAAGTCCAGGGACATCAACAGGACTAGAACTTTGTAAGAACTGCTTTGTTGACAGAAGCAATATAAACAAGATTAGGTGTGATGATACACAGCTACATGCACAGGAACCAATTTAAATAGATTATAAATCAATCTCATAATGCATTAAGTGAACCAGGAATACTTTGAGATTGTGATGTAGGAAAAGAGTCTTCATAGGCTCATTGTTTGGCAGGGGAAATGAACGTTCAATGAATTACAGGAAAAAATGTTTCTGTAATTTTGAAATATTTTAGCTTGTTCCCATATCTATTAAAGCACATGCTACAGCACTACTATATTAGTCACCTCAGAAACAAATGTGGTAAAAATATTCCCATGATTTCATATTGTGCAAATAAATAAACAGGAAATATGAACCGAAGACTGCTACGAATGCTCCTTTGGATTTTGCACAATTCACTCATTTTTAAAAGTTACACTATTCATTAACTATAATTTTTTTTTAAGAAAAAAAGTGAACACAGGAAGCTTTTTATCATAAAAAGTACTTCCAGCATCACTTAAATCATTAACAATATATTTTTCATTGCTTCTTTGTAGCAACTTTGTGCTGTGAAAATTTTATCTACAAAAAACCTAAAAAACAATTAAAATCCATTGGAACTAAACARCATAAGAGAATTCATAGATTACTGGGACAAATATCTACTAGTTATTTGAAATAAAAACTATGATTAAAACACCTGCATAGTCATAGAAGAAAGTAAATGCACTGTGCAAGTCATACAAATTGGTGTTTAATTCCAGTTCATCTGTCACAGGTTTGCTTCTGTATCTGCCAAAGAGTGGTGAAAAGAATGCTGAGTGATGCCACAGAGCTCTCAGTTTGTGACAGTGCATATCTTAAATTCATTAAACCTAATTCATTTATGCTGTGTACCAGTCATCCTGATGAGCTTTTAAGCATTCACATGCCACTTAAACATTTGTCTGTGGTTATCCCCACTAACATACACCTGAAATTTATAATAAAAAATATCAGCTTTGGCTTCCTCAGTCTTCTGTGCCCAGTAAACAATAATTTCAAGTAAAATTTCACAGTGAACACACATCAGAGTTCTTAAAGACCTCCTGAAGAGACAASTTTGAAAATTAGATTAAATTTGTCCTTATTATGAGATGACAAAGCATTTAGTTGAAAACTGAAAGTTCAGCAAATGTGTTTGCCAGAGATTTCAGCTGTGCTAAAAAGCTGTCAGCCTCTTACTCTCTGCACTCTGTACTGTTTGCAAAATTCACCTGGGAGAGCAGTGAAGTTACAACACTAAAAGGCTCTACAAATTCTCAGCTTTTGTTCTGTACCATAGGGTTGGCTGACAGCTATGCACACTTTGGAGGATTTTCACATGAAGTATTTCTGTGTTCTCTAGGTGAGAGTGAGAAGTGGAATGGTGCTTTGAAGAGAACTAAAAGGAGACAGAGAAGAATCCCTGCCTACCATTAGACTGTATAAATCAAATCCAGTATTTTGAACAGTGAAAATGTCAGTGTTTTTAAGCTAGAGGAGAGAGGACAGACAGATACCTATTTTATAGGCTCAACTTTGCTAGTGGCACAATTTCAATTATTAGTAGTCAGATCACTGAAAAAAGCCATTTGCACACATAGAAGGGCTTTTCTTCAAGATTTCTTTGATTAGACAGATTTTTCCTTTTTTTTTTCTAATATGTCTCAATTAAACTTCTTCAAAAAACTTGCACAAGCACTCTGGAGTACTGAAGTGAGCCTTCTGAACATATAAAAGATTTCTTCAAGAGCTTTGATGTAATTTGTAATCTTTCAAAGGTAAGATTTATGTTATTATAAACTTCTTCAAGGCAAAATGACACCAGAGTTACCTTGTTCAGGTAAAATTATAGAGTAAAATGGTAACAGAAACATGAGCAAAAGGCACAAAGCAGAAAAATAATCAGAAGTATATATAAAAGACTAACACAAAAAATTATAAAAYAGAAATAAAATCAATAGACATACAGTGGAAATAAAATATTTACACTCATTAAAAGGTACTAAAACTAATATTATTGCATAGACTTTCTGTAAGATATTACGTAATAAAAAAATGGGGTTTTTTGATACTTATGCCATAATCTTAATCAAGTTTCCATATTAATAAAACTGGAGATTCTTTGATATAGACACCAACACACATAGAACCTCAGAATCATATAACCATAGCATTGTTTGTGTTGGAAAGCATCTTCAATGCTTAATCTTAAACTCAACCTCTCAGCCATGAGCAGTGGCATCTTTCACTACAGCAGGCTGTACAAAGACTGTTCATTGAACACTTGCAATGACTGGGCATCCCCAACAACGCTTCCAGTTATGGGTCCCTGGGCAACCTGTTCCAGTGTCTCATCCCTCACATAATAAAAAAATTTCCTCTTTATGTTCAATCTAAATCTACACTCAGTTTAAAAACAGTGCACATTTTCCTTTCCCTACAGGGTCCAGTAAAAAGTCTCTCTCTCTCAAGATCCCTTTATATATATTAATAGGCCACAATAGGGCTTCCCTGGTGCTTCTTGTTTTTGAGCAGGCACAAATCTCTCAGCCTTTCCTCAGGGGAAGGATCATAGGTAGCCCCCTGATAATTTCGATGACCCTCACCTGGACCAACTCCAACAGGTCCATGTCTTTTTGTGCGGGGGATCCCAGAGGTGAACACAGCTAGAACACCCTCAAGGTAGAGGTGTAATGAGAGTAATAGAAGAGAAAAATCATCTTGCTTGAGCTGCTGCCCATGTTTTCTTTTTTGTAGCTTAAAATGTGATTGGATGTCTGGCTTGTAAGTGGGCACTGCTGGCTCATATTTAACTTTTCATCTATGGATACCCCAAGTCTGCTCTCAGCGTATTCACCACTCAGTCTGTACTGATATTGAGTATCACCCCAACCCAGGTGCAAGACTTGGCACTTAGCCTTGCTGAGCTTCTTGAAGTTTATATTGTCTTCTTCCTCAAGCCTGTTAAAGTCCCTCTGGATGACCRGTCTTGAGTCTAGATTATCAGCTGCACCTCTCAACTTGGTGCCATGCCCTCGCTTCCTGAGGGTGCACTCAGTCCTTCTGCCTATGTGATTACTAAAGATATTGAACAGAAATACTTCCAACAGGGACTTCCAAGGGACACCAGTTGTGGCTGATCTCCATTTGGACATTGAGCTGTAGACTTTCTTTGTATGCAGGCATTACAATTGCAGAGAATGGATATTACATCCTGAACAAAGCTGAGAAATCTTGCTAAATCATAAAGCTGACCTCAGAAACAGTCTGTCACAATAATGAAGACAGGCAATGCTGATAGTCTTTCAATGTAATTCTGATTATTGATCCATATCTCTCAACAGAGAGAAGAATAATACTCATAGACTGTATACATTTATCAAGGAAAATGGAATTTTGATCATATAAATTATAAAAATTATWACAACCAATCTATTGAAATGTTTTAAATTAAATGTCCAGTTTCTTCATTATTTTCTTTAAGGAATTGACTCCTCCTTTTTGGCTTTGTTCTTTATGATTTTTTTATCTTATTACAAGAAGATACAGAAAAGAAACAGGCCAAAATCTTTGCAGAAACCCTTAGAATGATTMCTATTTTGCCCTTAATTTTTTAAATATGACGGTTAAATCCTTACTTTTTTCTTCTAGTTTTACTCAGAATGTTTGCAGTTAAAATGCTACATATTGAAACAAACATTTCCTTTTTTTTTYCCCTTGAGTTTTTGACCAGGTTCCTCTTCATCTCTCTCCCTCAGAAAAATTGACCTAAGTAGCACTTCAGGTTTTAAATTTGGAGACTGATTAGTCATTGAAGTAGAAAAAATTGGTTTCACACATATTTATACGTGTGTCTCTTTACAGATATATATATATGTATCTATGCTGTTATCTATATCTACACATACACAAACATTTTTCAGAGAAATATTATGTTAATGTTACTGAACTGTATGGTAATGTCAGCCTCAGATAAGCTATAAATTTAAATCTGGAAAGGGCTTTCAAAACTGTTAGCTTGCCAACTGTCTGATGTACTAAGTTATTGTAATTTATTGCTGACCTTAGTTAGCAGGTGTGAAATGCATCAGGGGAGATGCAGTGAATCACCATGATTTTGTTTTCAATTATTGTGTTTGCTGTCTGCAGCTGAAATATGAATGAAACATATTTTATATAGCTTTTTTCAATGACAGCCAAAGAAAATGCATACAAGGCAAAACAATTTATGGTGTTTCCTCTGTATTTTTAAAACTTCTGCAATAATTCTGAAAATTTCTGAAATAATTCCTTTCAAAGTGTTTAGACACATTGTACACTCAGGTTGTATGCAATTTTCCTGTGGTTAAGGAAAAGAAACAGTGAGAAGATTTCAGTGGTAAGAACACTCATTACCCGCCTCATGTAACACTCATTTCCCCAAAATCTTGCCAGAGGCTCAAATAGAGACTGTAGAATACCTTTAGATGCAAACCTGACGATTTCTCCAAACTATATAGGTTATTGCAGCTTCTTTGGTGTCTCCAAACACAGGAAGATATATCCTTACTTAAAAACCAAGAACTAGAAGAATTCCCTACTACAAGGTATAAAGACAACATTGTAGCTTTCCTATTAGATGATGAGTCTAGAAAAAATGGATTCTGGTTCTGAGTCACAACTGACTAAAGTTTTGTCAGGTTATGCAGAATTCCATGATATCTCCTTACTAGTAATCCCTTCCCCTAAATCTGATTAGATTTACTCAGCAACATAGGTATGGAAAATGAAGCTAAATTCTTAATTTCAGCTATTTTCCATAGTTCAACTCCTGACTGTCTCACTCCTTTCAGGCTCAGAAGAATAGCAGCACAAAGTAGATGGCCACCTATCCCTTCTTTCAGCGCCTACAACTGGATACTACTAGTGCTGCACATAATGCTAAATTTAGGTAAGAGCACAGTCACAGAATATTTTCAAGAGGCTGGAGAATCTTACACACGTAGATGATTCCTTGCAGTTCTTCAGACGGGCTAATACTCTAGCTTAAAATTAACAATGTAATTTTAAAATAGCTACTTGTTGAAGTTACTTCTTTAAAAGAAAGATGTAAGAYTTCGATGTTGCACTAGCTCACTTTGCACAGACAGTGTATTTGGTAATTTTCTCTGGAATCGGGCTAATTTTGTCTTTGTAAATTTTTACACCAAGTTTACTTATTGTATGTATTTTTAGATTATACTMTTAAAAAATTTGTTGCTGTTGCTCCAAAATATAGATGCATTCTACATTTTTGCTTTGATCTCTGTGCAGATGTAGAAGGGTTTKGATACCAAAACTGCACAATGCATATGTTATATGCATAGTTATTTCATATAAGAAAGATTAAAGATCATCTTTGAATAGCTAGTTAAAGACCTACAGAAATAATAGACTTAATCTGAAATTTTACATAATAAAAAAAAAAAAAAGAAGAGTGACATGAGTGATTTGCCTTAAGCAGTTTTAAGTCGAGATAAAAAGTACTCTGATGTAAACCGGGGGAAAAAAATACACAAAAATACAAGCCAAAAGCTTGAGTTTACAATTAAAGCTACATTGGTTTATGAGACAGTTATCTTAAAACTACATTGGTTTATGAGACAGTTATCTTAAAGTACTCCAAGAAATGAGATTACCCATGTAAAACCTGCATTTAGGGCACAAATTTGATAAATTTAATGTATCTTTATTTTCTTATATAATTTTATATATTTATATATATATATATATATATATATATATATGTCTCAGACTTTAGGAGAGTTAAACATATTGATTTTGGGAAGAAACATAAGTTTAATTTGTAGAGTTATTGTTGAATTGCTAAAATCTTAATATTTGGAATATTATAGCCTTTCAACTTAGTGAAGTCAGATAAGTACCAATGCTTCAGCTGGTATTTAAAGGCACAACTTCTAGCTTTTACAACTTAATACATATGTAATCAAAATTAATTTCATTCTATTCCTAACTCCAAAACCACAAACTTCAAAAGGTTTAAAAAGAAGTAATCTGCTTCTATAGTAGGAATATGGCATAGTAACCATCTATCTGCTGTATGGAGGGACTTGTTAAATAATTTGCTTGCGTTTTTATTTTCATTCTTTCTTTCCTACTGTTATTTTTTAATCATTCTATGTATAATTCTTTAAATTCAAACTCATAAAAAACTGTTGATGAGATTCAGCTTAAGAGGAAAAATTTTTGACTCATAATATTTCAAAAAACACATTTTGAGAAATTTTGCCATATTAAATCTTAATAATATAAGGGTCTGGCACAGTCATTATTGAGTTGTCATCATAGTCTACAGGATATAAATCTAAAAAAATGCCCCCTGTATAAAGAGAATTCTTTATTAAAACCACCTTCCTTTAAAATTATATTACATCAATATGTGATTCTTTTGTGAGCAGAAGACCTTTTTATGTCACCATGGTTGGTCAACTCCCTGCTTGTGTTGCATCAGTAGTAGAACTATTAGAAAATGTGGAAAGCAGCTTGAACAGATGACCTTTTAAAGAAAAGCTTGTCAAACCACTGAGCTCAGCAAGATCTTCATTAAAGTGAAAGGAGTATCTGAGTATTTTTGTTTTTTTAAACTTGAGAATTGAAATAACCTAGGGTGATCTTCAACTTCCTGAAGGGTGGCTGTGGTGAGCTGGGGGTCAGTCTCTTTCTCCGGGCAACAACAGACAGAACAAGAGGACACAGTCTCAAACTGCGCCAAGGGAGATACAGGCTGGAATTAAGGAGGAAGTTTTCCACAGAAAGAGTGGTCAGATACTGGAATCATTTACCCAGGGTGGTGGTGGAGCCACCATCCCTTGATGTGTTTAAAAAAAGACTGGATGTGGCACTCAGTGCCATGATCTAGTTGAGGTGTTAGAATATGGGTTGGACTTGATGATCTTAAAGGTCTCTTCCAACCTAGAAACTCTGCGATTCTGTGATTTAGTTTACTTATATTTGATAGTTCCTTTTTTTATTGTCTAAGTCTGATTCTATATGTATTCGAAGCAGATAAAGTTAAGAAGCACTAAAAAATTGTTGCTTCCATGTCTGGTCATAATCTGACTGACATTGTTTCAGCAAAAATTCTCTACAATATACAAACTTCTGCTGCAGATTGTTAGACAGAGGCATCAGTTTTATCAGCTCTCTGCTTAATAGTCATAGATCTATAGAATATTCCTGCAAGCAAATATAGCTAAAATTAGTCAGCAGTAACCAATAGAGACTTCAGAAGATACTGTTAAAAATGTGAATATCAGCAGGTTAAAGATGACTTACAGGGATACCCAACATGTATTACAAGTTACCAGCTAATGCTTCCTCTGATGTTTATCACGAATACAGAGTACATTAATAGTCCACATTTAACAGGCAGCTGGATTCAAAATAGTCTCTATCTTATGTGCCAAGTCCCTCTAGGTTGTCAATTGAACACAGCTTGTTTTACAGTTTGCCTAGATTTCACAGATTGCCTAGTAGATTCTTGAGAATCACTCAAGAATTTTAAATGCATGAGAAAATGTACAAGGAATTTTTTATCCTTTCTTCAGCTCAAGGAAGTCACCATCTGCTTTAGTCATGCAAGAGAAGAGTTCAGCTAATAGCAGCTGACATGTGAATTCCAGAGCTGTTGCGCCAACACTTCCAAAGCCATGGCTATGTCAGTAATTGGCCAGCTAGAACCAATCATCAGGTGCAATGATTCTAAWTAGCAGCAACTTGATGGTTATTTTTTTTCCCCCTTCAAACACCAGAAGATGCACAGAGCCACCCTCTCAGAACAAGTACATTAAAAAAACGCACTTAATATTAAAAAAMAAATTGTCCACCACTATTGTTAAAAACACAATACAACATGAGGATATATTGTATAACTTCTAATATCAAAATGAACAGATTTGTCTTTAAACACTTGATATCCTGAAGCAGTATGAGAAATTGCCTCAAGTTGTACATAGTTCATGGCTGCTTTACACTTCTTATTCTGACAGGCAAAGTGGAGTGATCTTTTCCAATTCTCAGGAACACACTTTTGCACAGGAACAAATGCTGTGCCTGTTTTTTTCACTGTGTCTATCTATGACCATTTGTGCTGTGAATGAAAGTGCAGAGAAGATCTTGTTGCTAAGCTGCCAGAAATTGCATCACAGCTAGATAAAAGACCTGGTTATAAAAAAAGAGCTAGTGGCGGGAGAAAAGTAAACATTTTCACAGGTGACTTGGCTAGAGATTCAGTTCATCAAAGGCCTTTTTTTTTTCCTTTGGAAGAAACAGGAGGAAAAAAAAAAGGAAGGGCTTTAAAATATTATTTGGAAAAGATCAGAGCGAGCAAGCAGTAAAATTGTCTAGAAACATATGAAGTGATTATGTCAGAATGGACAATAAAGAAAAGCAGATAGCAGTAGAAATAGCCATAATTGTAATCGATAATAGAAGACCTATTCTAAAAATGGAAATGATTTCCTGAATTTGGGCTCCAAGAACCTTTATATCATATTTGAAGAGCAAATGAGGCTCCTCTTGTAACTTAGGGTGATTTTTGTTCTAAGATCAACTTAAAACAGAATCTTTGTAAAGACTACAAAAACAAGAAAATTCTTAAATTTTTACATTATTTTTAAAATGGCAATTAGTTAAAGCTTATAGAATAAACTATAACTTCAGTTAAAGACCTGTCTTTACTCTGAAGAACTCCTTTGATCACTCCTATCTTTCTTTCAGTTTAATTGCCAGAATTAATGTTTGGACAGGTGGGAAGCCACCTGAATATTGCTTTTTAATATACCTTTCTAGAGAAATAAATTTTCTGAGATAATGTTGATCATCTTTCTTCCACTCCTTCCTTTTGCCAAAGGTGTTGAGTGAAATAGTACTGAGCTAAACTTAATTATTAAAAAAAGAGCTCTACAATTTTTCTTTAAGCCATAAAAAAATCATTTATATTTTAATTCAATTTCACAAAAATGCACAGATTGCATTTCTGAGCTTTTTAGATGGATAATTATTTTCATTCTGGTTTTTTAATGAAGAATTTAGCCTAGAAATACTGAGAATTATGACTATTGAAATCCAATTATATAGCTAGTTATTGAAAACACTGAGATACTAATCTTTATTTTATATATTAACAGTTACAAAGAGTTTTTTAGTTACTGTCCATTTCATCCTAATATGTGTTTAAAGGTGATCAGATTAGTTCCTCTTACTTTTGACTCATTATAGAGTACTAAGCACTCAGCAGAATATGCTCAGAGATTTATTGCAGTGCTTCATTTGAAATAAAAAAATCCAGAAAYGTTATTAAACTGGTTTCTTTTTGTTTCATTTGCAATATGGAAAAACATTTAAGCCCATGAACTTCCTGTTTCTTTAAAACTATACTGTAGATCCAGTGTGAGGTAAGAATGAGTCTTCTCTTGTTCTTTCCAACTATTTGATGTTAAAACCCCTCCTGACCTACCAATTTCAGTTCTTCCTTTGATATATGCAAATAATTTAGATGTCACTTTGTATTTTGTCCTTTTCTTGTAGTCTTGTACCATAAATAAAAAATCTTTTGCAGATTTTACAAATTGTTTGCYTCCACTATTAGTCCTACTGTAAATGGTGCAGAATTCAGAACTAGTAACACCTTTTCCAAATCTCCAAACCTTTCCCAATTTAAAGTATTGTGAAGAGTTCTACATCTTTAGGCACAAGGAATGGTATAACTGTCTAATTAAAAATATTTTGTGTTCTTCCTTCATATTTGCTTCTTAAACATGAAAGTCGAGACCTGAGTTRGGGAAAAGGCAGTTTTATCAAAGATTTCCAAATACGAGCTATAATTCTTTTTTTTTTTTTTCATTTTTTGATTTTTAATTATTTCTTTAACATAATGAAATCCCATTATGTCAACAGTGAAAAGTGGATAAATAGTAAATAACTGATAATTATAAACTGAATAGCAATTAAGATTTTTGTGTTTTTCCTAAAAGGCATTCTCAGTGGAAATTTCTTGGAACCAGTTTTCACTTTGAAGCTGTGTTCTCTTGAAGAGAAATATTGTTTGCACCAGACATAACTCTTGATCTACTGTCAGGTTCTCAAACACAGTGAGGCTGAATCCTGTTTTATGCATATATAGATATGTCTGTTAACTTTGCAGACCCTTTTGGGGATCTAACTTTTGGGGAACTAACAAAAATATAATATGAATGCAGTATAGTATAAACCAAGGTAATCAGCATAAGCAAATATTCTGTCTCTCTGCAAAAATTTTTGAAAGCAAAGCTACTACCATCAGAGATACCACCATCAACTTTACTACTATTTTCAAGTAATTAGGTTCAAGAATTTATATTTAGATTTGATCTCTGGAATAAATTTATAAAAGTACCTGTTTGCCCTATATTTCTTTTATTTTGAGGGCTTTTTGGTATTAAGACATTGGAAAGGGTTTCACAAAATATTTCAAAGAGGTACATGGAATGTTTATGAATGAAATAATCCCCTGGTTTTTGTGGCCAGTCTTGACAAATTTCAGTGGCCAGTGTAGTAGGAATTAATGCTATGTTTCTGTTGTTTATGGGCTAGAAAATACAGAGGAAATTGAAGGCACGTATAGTTTCTCAACTTCCAGGTCCACTTCAGACAGATAGCAGAAGAGAAGACAGTTCTGTATTATTTTAAAGAAAAAAATATGTAGATTAAAAGAAAGAAAAAAAAAGAAAACATGAAAAACAAAAAACAAAACCAAAACAAACCAAAAAGTAGAGTGTTTTACCCTTAGAATTTATTCCAGTAGACAAGAACTCAATCTCACTAACAAAAAATTTAGGGTATGTAAAACAGACTTTGGAGTCTGATCAGGTGTTGTTGGTTTTTTGGTTTTTTTTTTTGCTTTTATGAACAAAACTGAAAGCTGAGTCATTATTTTAAAAATTTAGTTTTAAATACCCCAAAACTCAGCATTACACATAAATTCACCTATGAATGTCTTTTGGGATGTACCACTTAAAAAGACTTGCTCAACTAGTAAAGAAAATTTTTGGTCTCAGTCTTTATGTAAAGTTATCTAATTTGTCTCAGTTATGCGTAATCACCTACACAGCATGCAAAGTCCTCTTTTAAATACCCCAAACTGGTGGTGGTCTGGATGATTTCAATAATTTTAAAGATCCTTCTGTGAAATTTACAGTTCATCTTTGTTTTTATAATTGTACCTTGTTAAATCTGAGTAGCTTTCCTTGTCTCTTTTCTACACAAATTTTGAATCATAACAACACTTGGACTTTTATCCTTGGCATTTACTTACTGCCCAGAAGAGAAACTTTACTACCCTTGTCCCAATACTGCMCTGGAAGGCTTGAACATTTTTTCACCAGGATTGAGAGTAGAACCCAGGAAAATGGGAAAGGATGACCATTGTTTCCTGTTATGGAGCTTTAGAGACTAGAAATGCTCTCCTCTTCTCTTTTGCATAGCTACTGGACTCAATCCCCTGTCAGCAGAACTGTTATGATAAACAGCCTATGTTTAGTTGACTCCCTTCTCTTAGCTGGCAAGCCGTATCTGTAGCAATAAAATCTACAAACGTTAGTGTTTTTTGAACGTGTATTAACATTTGAACAAACATCCACATTAGAATCCTCAGGATCAGCCACAGGTAACTGCGGTGCGGAYAGCCAAATCTTAATTTCAGTGGTAACCCGTATCTCCATCCAAAAATTTTAACAGCATCCTTAAGATACTGAGCTGCAACAGAGAGATTTCCAAATGGTCCCACAAAGAAAAAGATTTTCTACTTCTCTCTCTATTTATGCTGATGTGGATTTTCCACATCAGGTCCTCCAAGAAATGGTTGCAAAATTTCAGCTCAAGAACATCACTCCTTATATCATTGCTAATATGTTGAGATGGGTTGTTGCCCCTCATCCCCTACAAAAAAAAAAAAAAAAAAGCTTTACAGATCTGAAAACAAAAGGCTGCATAGCACAAGCAGATTCAGTTCTGCCAGTTAAAAAGAATTCAGACTTCCACCAAGCCCTTTCTTTTTTTATGGCTTTCTGAGTTCTGACTACGAAGTAAAACAGGATTCTTTCAAAGTCCTGGGCATTTTGCCACTACTTTGGGCCATGGGGCCAATAAAAATCATTAGCAATACATAAATTTTATCCAGTGGGCTTTCCTGAACATGTGCAAATGTTCATAAGGTTAGAGAACAGAAATCCATATGTTGTACCTTACATGCTTGGAATGCACYGAGTTTAACTAGTTTAGAGTAAGCTCATATGAATACCCTGATATTTTTACATCAAATTAGGACACATGTGGTTCAAGTACTACAATAAGAGTCTTGATTAAATAAACAGATTGCTATTACATTCCAAGAGATAAAATCAATCACTGCAAAAAGAACTGCTTTTTCATCTTTACTGTATTATATTAACACTAAGCTACAATATTTGTGAAATATCCACATTTTCTTAGGTGGAAATTTGCCCTTTTAAAATAGAGAGTTTCCATCTAACATTTCCTGTGGTAAAGCAACACTTGAGTCATTGGGGGGGTGGAGGCAGGCACTGTGAAATCTACTATTCAGTAAAACATTTTCATGGGATATTATGGAATATTTTGGACCAATTGTAACACATCTGTAAGTAGCTTTATTCATATGACCACCTGATTCATTCAGTAAGAAGCACATACTATTGTTTAACTATAAGTCTGATGCACTCGGAAAAAAATACCCTATTTCTTCCCTCTTCTTGAGCTATTTTGAATAAGCAAGACAGCTAATATTTTGGGAATTTGGTTTGTTTTGGACATTTTTCCCCCTAGTCAAGTGTCAGGTAGTAGCATAATTTTAATGTGAAAGCAAAAACAGCAGAAGAAACCTGAAAACTTTTAATAATATCAATACCTTAGCAGCATCCAAACTTTTAGCATGTAAATATCTTTGGCCTGATAAATAAGACACTTAATAGAATCCTGCACATGTTGCTCCGTAACGTTATTATTTTACAGAAAATTGTGCCATAACAGAGAGAGCATTTTAACATCTTACAACACATTTTGGGAGTACACTTGAAAACAATTTAATAGGGCTTTTTTTGGAGTTAAGTGGAGCTGGAGCTGAGGTGTTCTTTAACAGCATTTTATTGTGGCTCTAGCTATACACCTATACACCTACRCCAGAATTATTCCTTTCTTAAGGCTATTAGATTTTGAAAAGTGAGGATATTATTGTACATGGAAGCATTGAGGCAGATCTCTTCAGAAACACAAATCAAGACCACTAAAATTATTTTGCCTAAGAGTTTTAATTACTAGGATGATAGTAAAATGATTCTCAGTGCAAACATATTTTAGAATCGAAGTACATTGAGATAAAACCCCAAACAACTAAAAGAAGCCCAAAATAAATCAATTCCCTCCAAAGACCCATCAGAAGCAATAGCTAAAACCCTTGTTGCTGAGGTGCCAAAGCCTCAGCAAGAGTATGAAAATATTAAAAAAAATAAAAATTGCTACTTTAAGACATTTAATTTGGCCTGAGGAGATTTTAATTTTTTATTTGTTGTGATCTCAAGTTTTTTACGTAACAAAAATTTTGGATCCTTAGACTAATTCCAAGTGACTGAGGAGGAAATGTACTACATTTATGTTCCTCTTGTGTTAAGTCATCATGATCTAAATTTTCTGAGCTGTGCACTGGTTGTGAGAACAAAGTGTCCTTATAAAATGTGAGCATTTTTCTTGCATGCTGTTACAATATTTAATCTGGGTAGGTTGTCAAAATAATTTGTCTATATATCCTGTTTCTTTTAGTTGTTACTAACACCTTTCTTAATTTATTGAGTAATTTTTCAGCTGTGTAAGAGTGATTGAATAAATAGAAGATATAATTTAGTTTTACCAATATGTACAGTATGCTAGACACTTACATAAAAATAAGAAAAAAGCAAACGTAAAATAACTGGGCCATTGACTGGATCATATTAGAAACACAGCTCTGAAAAAATATATTATCACACTAATTTTTACTGATTTTTTTATAAAGATATATTTAATCTGATGTTTTAAGATAATTCTGTATCTGAGATGAGTAGAAATATTGCCAAACAACCATGTAAGTACAAGAAGAAGGGAACAGAGTTGTAAACAAATTTGAATTACCATAACTGGGGTAAGTGACGCTAACTGCAGTGGGAAATTTAAAATTTTAATGTATTAATGCATATACATCTTGTTAAGCTTGGAAATTTTAGGATTTTTTCTTTATTTGATACGGGTTTTTTACTTAAAATATCATTCAATGCGATACATTCAAAAGCTTTTAATTTCAAATTTTTACCTGATTGTTCAGTTCATGCCCTTTTATTAAGACTAAGATAATAATCATTCAAGGTTAATTCAAACAAAATTAGATGACCTGAGTTGAGTTTCAAAGAAACAATTCAAAAAATCATTAATCCCTGTGACTGTGGTCACGGGGGTTTTTGAATGAGGGAAGAGACGAGAATGTTGACTCTATGATCTGAAGGCTTGATTTATTATTTTATGATATATATATTACATTATAACTATACTAAAAAGAAAAAGAAAGAGTTTCCTCAGAAACCAGCTAAGCTAAGAATAGAATAGAAAGAATGATAACAAAGGCAGTTGGCTGAAACAGAGAGCTAGAGCCAGCTCTGCCGTGACTGGTCAGTACAKGAGACCAACCACGGATCCACCTGTTGCACTCCACAGCAGCAGATAATCATTGTTTACATTCTGTTTCTGAGGCCTCTTAGCTTCTCAGAAGGAAAAATCCTAAAGAAAAGATTTTTCACAAAAATGTGTGTGACAAATCCCGTTGAAATAGCAATGGGATTATCAAGTAAACAATATACATATGCACATCTACATCTATCTATCTATCTATCTATCTATCTATCTATCTATTTATCTATCTATCTATCTATCTATCTATCTATCATAACATTTTAAATAATATTTTAAAAATATTTATACCACTTCATGACATGGGAGTTTCCAAAATAAAGATAATTTTTTATTAGATGTCTATATCATCACTGAGATTCTCTATGATTCATTTATAGAAGAACAAGCAGAACATTTTTCAAGACAAACAGGACAGAAGGTGTATATGTTTAGCAATATGCACACACAGCTATAGTATTTTTTAATTCTTTCTCCTCTTTCTCCCACTTTCCTCCATCCACTAATTAAATAGTGGATCAGAGTTTCACGCTGACTGATGATGTRTTTGGACTAACCATTACATGCCTTGCAGCAGCTCTTGCTCACACTGCAGCCTGACTCATTTATGAGGTCACTTATGTAAGTCTCAGTAAAAATAGTGTAGTGAGTTAAAATGTACTGTCAAGCACAGAAATGGAGTATAAAGGATGTTCTGAATTGTCACTTACTATCTCTTACATGTAAATGTCCTKTACCAGCAGAGTAATTTAATTGCTGTGGATGTTGGTACCTGCAACCACATAAGCTGTAGATCAATGCAAATTTTCGCTTCTGCTCCAGATTTTGAAAACAGAGTGGCTGAGATGCACAAGCACATTTTGCAAATTAAAGAACAAGCAGATGAGTGTTGCAAATAGAGGGTAATGCTAAGACCTGAAATCACCTGATAAAAGGAAGTCAGCCCTGGGCTAGCTCCTGGCACCAGGAATGCACCAGCTCAGGCCTCCTGCCAGAAAGATCCCTCACGGGATTCTCTGCTGTGTGTCTGTCACGTGCATCACTGAAATAATTTCATTACACTCCRCTGCATTAAGTAAAAGGAGAGTATCAGTAGTTACCGATCATCCACAACTCCTCGACATACATTTTTTCTTAAAATAAAATGCACCTGGTTTACCTGGCTTGTGAATCTGTTTTAAACTTTGTCTTTCACTGGAGATTGAGATTTGAGAAGTATTGAGATGCCACAAATAAATATAGACTTGGACATATTTCTTCTACCTAATCAAATATTTAACAGTAACTAATTGACYTCCAGTATTCATATGAAAGTTAGCTCAATATCTTGTTCTCACCTTATTTCTTTTGTAATCAATTCTCTACAAAAGTAAAACACAAATTGCTAAGAATTTTATCTTTTTAACACTTKTTTTGTTAATTTCAGCTCACTAGTTTTAAAGTGAGAGGTCTGGATTTGTTTTTTTTAACTAGAAAGAAATTTTTAAAAAGACAGGGTATTCAGGTACAATAATGGTTATGTCTTTTTCAAGAACTATAATTCACTTTAAAAGTATTAGAATTAATTTTAAATCTAAACTGACATAAAAATAACTATTATATTTCAACTTATTTCAGTGGTCTTTGTATGTTTTGTACTCCTTTYACTTCTGCAAAAAAGGCTTTGGTTTTTTTKTTGGTTTTTTTTTCACTTCTCACAGTTCAGATCAGGAGAAGTRTATGAAAAATCAGGATAGAATTTCTGGTGAATAGTTGGTCTAGGACAGCTACAACAATTAAGTTCTTTGCCACCAGCACTGCACAGTCTCTGCTATTCATACTTCTATGCATACCTGGCATAGAAACAAATTACTACTCCCCAACATTTTTTCATTTTCAAAAGGAAACATTGCTCAACCCCAATCTGCTTGGCATTGTCMTTGTTGAATGCTGCTTTTTTTCTCTACAAAACTGCTATTTTTGCTAGACTTACAAACTTTCTGTCAATGGAGCCTTCTAATTGAAGTGTTTTGTAAAATCTGGAATGTCATTTGAGCTTGAATTTCCTTTAACTAAAACCAAACAGAGTCTTTAGGTACCTCCTTGGAAGAAACATTTGGAAAAAATTAATTCAAAGAAGCACTGGTGATTATAAACATCTGTCCTTCAGCACTGTTTTAGGCCCACATACCATCTTGAAATCCCTCTGACTAATTTATTTTAAGTGATTAATACAGCAGCATTTAAGAAAATATCTATGGGATTTACGGTATGGAACACTTATTGCAAAGAAAGTAATAAACCTGCTACTGTATGAAGGATAAGTTTGTCTTTTGCCTTCTTTCACTGTTGGTAAGGTTTTTTTTGTGTAATTTTACGAGAACAACTTACTGACAAAGCTGTGTTTAAAGTTTCTATACAAATACATATCTCTATGTCTTGTGACCACCACTGAACATCAAAAAGGCACCTCTACATACTTTACCTTTTTTCTTTTTCTTTTTATTGCTGGAACAYGGAGCTGCAGCATTGTTCTGTATAAATAACATAAATTACACAGGCATGATTTTTTKGGAAAATAAACCATTTCTCATCTGCTAAATAAAATATCTTTTTCACTTTCAAAGCTATGCAGAACTGTTGTATTTTATGCATTAGAGAATGTTTATACAAGTATGCTTTAAAAAAAATATCTGGATGAACATTTATCGGATGTCAAAAAGCATCTATTGATAAATGGCTATGTATGTGTTCTGAGTTAACATTAATCAAAAAAGGAAAGTATTCCTTCCTAATCCAACCTCCTAGAAGAACCATATATTTAAGCAGAATATAAATTAACTGGAATACCTTCATAAGGCAAGTATTCCAAGATTTTATTGCGGAAATAAGACTGGAACAAGTAGGATTATAGCGACRAAAAATGACAAACATTTAACTTATTCTCAAAAACTAGCATATTGTTTAAATTTCAGCTATCCTATTTATTGGATTAATGTTAATTTTATGTTGTAAATGGAACTTTTTCTCTCTGCCAAAGCGAAACAACTATGTTATACTATGTTAATTAGGAATTATTGTTCATAAATAATAATAGCAGTGTCTTGCTCTGTCGTACAGTTATGTGCAGCTCCGCTATGCACCTCTTAAAAGGTGGTATTTGTTAAGCAATAGAAGGATTGTTAGGTCCTAAGACAGAGCAAAGAGGAAAACATCAAAACAACTCTAAAGAATAATGCAACATTAATGACTATATGAGGCATACTTCTGTGTTAATGAGTTCATAAATTCTTTAAACATAAAATTTTGAGATGTGTTAAAGTCATGGAAAATGAGGCTGAAAAACTTCTCAAACACTTCAGGAATTTGTCTGTGGAAATTCCCTCCTGAAGAGAGGGGTCACTATATCTAAACTTTTCCTGACAGATGTTTATCTAACCTCTTCTTAAAAGCATCTAAAGATAGAGATTTCACATCCTGCTAGAGCAATCTGTTACCTTGCTTAAATAGCCTAAAGGCTGGAAAGTTTTTCTGGGTGTCTAAGTTAGATCTCCTTCAATGCAATTGAACCTATTTTTTTTTCCTCTCCCATTGGAGACAGTTCATTTATTATTTTCTGCCATAATCTTCCATAGATTTGAAGGCTGTTATTTTGACTCCCTTTAGTTTTCAATTGTGCAGATGAAACTAGCTGAATTCCTCACTTTCCTCACAGGCAGTAGTTTTCTAGATTTCTGGCCTTGGTARTTATCTTCCAGACTCTATCATACTGGTTCAATTTTTTTTTTTAATTTAATGTGAGGTCCAAAACCAGGAAAAAAAAACTCAGTTGAGATCTCAGTCATGCTGGACAGATAGGAAGGATTTGCTTCAAGGTCTAATTTATGCTAGTCTTCACATTCTTTAAGTTCTTCAAGGAGCAGGACAGGTACAACTCCTGTATTGGGAATGGCAATCAGCCACCTAGGACCCATGCAGTCAGGAGATGGACCCTCAGGAAAAGGTCCATCAGCCTTTAAAAATTAGATGCCTTGCTATTAGGACTACCTCTGAAGGTTGAGGGGCCATTCCAAAGGTAGCACTTCAATAAATGAGGTCAGCAACAGCCTGTGAGAGAGGGCTGAAATGTTTCCTGTTTAAATCTAAATAAAGTCTGCTTTTGGTCTGAAAACTTAATCCTGGCTCTTTATATTCCCATTTGACCCTGAAAAATCTCTCACCTTTAGGAGAGAAGCGGATCTCCTTTAGGATGCTGTGTGTGATTAGCATGAAGAGGGTGTAAGGATGGGAATGACGCCAATTCATCTGATCAGCCAGGTGCCAGGGCTCATGTYTGCCTTTTGTTGCTCCAAGTTCCTCTGCCAGTGAAATCAGCACAGTTCTTTCATATGCACACTTAGTAGCTACACCCCCAGATTTCATCTCAATACTGAGTGTAAAATATATATTGGCATTGTGGCAGTCGTTTATGCGCTTCTTAAACAATTAACAGATATTTAATCTGGTTTGTATATACAAAACACTTTTTCATTCTAAAATAGAGACTATTCATTCCCTGTGAGAAGCACAAGTTCCCTGTTTGCCTTTACTAAAATAATAAAATCCAAAGTCTGTTTATAAAGTAAGAATAAATCAATTTTCTACTTCACAGAAACACAGAGACTTTGTGAACCAAATCCCTTCCTGGTGTACTCCAACACGGTATATCCATTATTATATATAGACAGAGTTTTATTTTTTTTTCTTTCTTCTTTTTTTTTTTCTGCCTGACTTGACATTCTTTGAGATGGTACTGATTTTATTATATTTTACTCTATGTTTCTAATGCAGAATCCTAAGCAAGTTATGTGGTTCTTTCTCCTCACAGGACCTCATCTGATCTTTAATCTCCCTCAGAAGTAGCTCTTGTTGCCTCAAAACAAACAGATCTGACATTTTGCAAACACGTTGTTCTAATCCACTAGTTCCCTAACTAATATCAGTTGTTAGACAGAGTTGATTAGCAGCTCTGTTGGAGCCTCTGCCTGTTTGCAGAGCTGTTGGCTCCTGCTGCACAAGTGTATAGCAGAAATGGATTTAGAATAAACAGGGCTGCCATGCTGAAGATAGGGAAACACGTGTAGATCAATTTAACTTGCAAGCAATTTTTTAAAGAATTTTGCAATGTCAAACTGTTTATTTTCAGTGAAAAATTACAACAAAAAGCAGGGGGAGAAATCAGCTCTAAACTTAATCTAGTGGCACAGAAAAGAAACCTTAGAAAGGTGTGACAATTCTGACATACCTGGAAAATGCTTAAATTGCATAATGATGTTCTAACTGAGAAAGAAATTATATGAGCTCAGCTTAATGATATTAAGATCATTATTTAAAACCTATTAAATATGCATAGATCCTTCTTCATTAGGTTAAGCTATATCATRCATTTTTAGACCAATTTAAAAGAAGATTGATATATGTTTTGTGATTTATTTCTGCCAGGTCAACCTCCTTYTTTTCATTCAATTCAGAAACGATAGCTTACACAAATTTATTCACAGGTGTGTGTGCATGTGTGTGCTCATGTGTATACCTGCTGGTTTTTGATAACAGAATAATTTAGGGCAAATTATGTAAATTAAAACTTACATCTGACATCATAGGCTCAAGAAAAACAATATCAGTCTAGGAACGAGGAAATATCAATGATTTACAATTCCAACATCACACTGTGATGGGTTTCTTCATTTTATAGTAATTTACAGCATTTAATGTAGTAAATCAGTTATCTTATGTTGATTTCTTATACCATGAAGTGCAGTAAAAATAAATGCAGACAATATTTGATTTATATAAAACTTTGAATTCAGAGATTCATGTAGAATGGGAAGTCAAGCATGAAAATAGCTCTTTGAGTTTGGGAAAAAAACTGCTTACAGAAATAATATTTTACACACACTTCATTGGCTTACAGTAGTATTGCATAGAGTATGCCATCACTAACTTTTCTTTATGGCATTTCTTCTTCGGAAGCTGCACAAACTGAGTCCAATGGATTATAGCAAATTTCGTAACACAKTGCTCTTGCAGTAGTTTCTGAGACAGGAAACCTTTCTGTTGCTGAATTCTTTTTGTGTTTCCTGGCATTTTCTAGTTTTTCTGGAAAAGTTCACTACATCAGTTACAAGGCAGAAATATCAAAGTTGCAGCATATCAAGTGGATAAACAGTAATTTGCATAAAAGATTGCATAGTGCATMGTAACTCTCTATGGTCTAGAAAGCAATAATCACATACAATTTATTGGTGAAAAGTGATGTTAAGTCATGCAATACCATTTGTGGAACCACTTTGATCTTATTYTAAAGGAGCTTAATTATTAAGCTTAATCACAGGATATTTAATAGCATCTTTCTGTTTCTGTTAACAATATTATATTTCCAAAAAGTTTTATTACATATTTATGCCTGCAAAATGTACCTACCTTTAAATRCCTAAAGGTATAGACCACACACATTAGTGGTCAAATATTTCAATTCTGGTCACATTTTTCTCTCTATTTCATTCTGAATCTAAAAATAAAATTAACAATAGTACAAATCCTGCTGTTTTAATTCTCTAGAAGCAACAGTTCAACGTCAAAATTTGCAGCAGAATATTTGATAACTTCCATCAAAGTGCTTGCATATGACCCAGCTGTTTTGGGTTTGCATGGCCAGGTTTTGCTAGCTGCGGCTACAGGGGTGGTTTCTGTGAAAAGCTGTCCAAATTTTCCTCCATGTCTGGCAGAGCCAATGCTTGACATCTYCAGGATGGTCCCACTGCTGGCCAAGGCTGAGCCAATCAGGAATGACAGTAATGTCCCTGTCATAACATGTGTAAGAAGGGAATAATGTTACTGATAAAATGCAATTGCTCCCRGAGAAGCAGGAGTGAGAATTTGTGAGAGGAACAGGTCTGCAGGCACAAAGATCAGTGGAGAAGGATGGGGAGAAGGCGCTCCAAGTGCTGAACCCATGGCTCAGACTGCGGTGGAGCATCTCTGCACCTGCAGTCCATGGAGGTCAACRGGAGTGCAGAGATCTACCTTCAGCCTGTGGAGAAACCCACACTGTTGCAGGTGGATGCCTGGGAGGAGCCTGTGAGCCCAGGAGAAGCCCATGCTGGAGCAGGCTCCTGTCTGGGACCTGCAGACCTGTGGAGAGAGGGGCCCATGCAAAAGCAGGTTTTCTTGTGACCCTGTGAGGTCCCACACTGTAGTAGGCTGTGCCTGAAGGACTGCACCCCGTGGAAAGGGACCCACATTCGAGGAGTTTGTGAAGAACTGCTGCCCATGGGATGGACCAATACTGGAGAAGATCATAGAGAACTATCTCCCATGGGAGGGCCCCCACRCTGGAGCAGCGTAAGGACTCCCCTCCCTGAGCAGTGCCAGGAACAACATGTGATGAACTGGCCATAACCCCCATGCCCCATCTCYCTGCACTGCTGCAGGGTAGGAGRGAGAGCTGGGCAGGAGGGAGGTATGGGAGGAAACTATTTCTAAGGTTTGTTTTCCTCCCATTATCCTGCTCTGATTTTGTTAGKAACAGATTCAATTAACATCCCCAAGCTGAGCCTGTTTWGCCTGTGGTGGTGATCAGTGARTGATCCCTTCTGTCAACTCATGAACCCTTCATTATATTTTCTCYCCATTGTCCAGTTGTGAAGGGGTGAGTTAGAGTGGCTTTGGGGGACATCTGTCACCCAGCTAGGGTAAACCCACTACACCAGAAAAGAAAGGAGTTTACATCTTCATGAGTGAAAAACATCTCACTTCGTGTAATTAATTGGAAAATTTGAGCAGATAGGTACTGCTCAACATGACTAAGGTCTTCACAAGTAAGGCTAAAATAATTAAAAATAGTACTTGCTACATACTCACTTGTAGCCATCACTTCTTATGTCTAGAATGTTGTACAACAACAATATTTCTAATTTTTTTTTCAATTCCCCTACCAATTTTATTTTGAAAAATAATTGAAATTTGAGTTGTGGGTTTTTTTCCTATTAGTAATTTTATCTCACTTGATCACTGTGACACTTTGTGTTAAAAAAATTACAGTATTAAACTCCTTATACTGTAAGGATGTCTCAGAATCATGGTACAGGTAAGTGTGAACTGAAAACTCTTGATTATCCTTTGCAGCAAACCTGTAGAGTTTAGAAAATTACTTTTCAGGGAAAGATATCTATTGCATCTGGAAAAGTTACTAGATCTGCTTATTAATTAAACTGATGGGTAGAGTTCTCTCTAGCATGCTTCATATAGGGCCAGGTTAAGGATTCTCAGCCATGTACCAAATTAATTTTGTCAGAATGTGAGCCTGGCTCAGAGTGGAATGTTTGGGGAAACTAAGATGGAGATATTTTGGCTTCAGGGAAAGACATAGCTGGTTGGCTTCTACGGCCCATGACAATCTTCTTCCCTTAACACTACAAATACCAGGAGGACAACCCAATGTCTTAGTCACCAAAAGGAAGACAATTTTGCATGCAGCATGTTTAACCTACTATATTTTCAAAWTCTGCACTGTTTTTATTAGGAATATAACTCCTGGGTTTCTAGGTTTTGAATTCAATTGTCTAGGTTAATTTCATTTTTTCTACRTGCTGTGGATGGGCCACAAAATTAAATGATTTGGTATAATTTGTTTTCATTTTTAAATATATTGATAAAASTGAACTTCATGACAACTCACTTTAGCAATATTATCAGGTCTGTTGGCTACTATAAAGTGAAGTAGGAATGAACRAATTCAAATTGATCTCTTACTAATTAGCATCTTTCTATAAAATCACAGCAAGATGTAAGGCCATGAGTACAGAAAATTGGTCTGGGAAAATACAGACAGTGTTAAAAATGGCAACATTCTAATAGACACTAAAACTAATTAGGTTGGGATCTTCAAGGCAATTTACTTACCTTCCTGTCCATGGGTGAAAAGCTATCTGGCATAAATTCTGTCAGTCGTGGAAATCCTCATTTGAATAACGGGCCATAAAAAAGTCAGCGCCTGGAAGTCAATGATATAAAAATCACAGAGTCATAGAATGTTAAGGTGTTAGATTAGACCTTTAAAAATCATCCAGTCCTAACCCCCCACCCCCACACACACACTGGACCAGGTTGCTTAAGGCCTTGAACACTGCATTTTACACAACCTCCCTGGGCAACCTGTTCCAGTATCTCATCACCCTGTAGATACCTTCAAGACAYTTCTGGATTTAACACAGACTTTTTGAAGGCCCAAATTCCCTTATAAACAACTTTCCCAAAGTTCTCAGATAAAATTGGTCCTGACAGGAAAGAAAAGTACACTTGTAAGAAAAGATTCACCTGTTTTTTATTCATATAACATAGGTATTTCTATTAGCACCTAGAAAACTTAATGCTACCAGATTAGAAGATAAGTCTTTTATTTGGCTTTCTCAATACCATSTGTTAAATATCTTCAGTTTTCTCTTATAACACTAATCACACYATGACTACATTTGACTACCCAGAATTATATATTTTCAGAATGCTTTTYCATCACTAAAACCAAATTTAAAACCTCCCACTGTTAATTGCAACTATACCTTCACTAGAGTTTAAACAAACTCCTCCTTAAATATAAACACCAAGACAGGAAGCAACTAAAAAGCTTATCTCATAAATATCCAGAAACATTACATATTAGTGTAAACTTACAATATCTAATATAGCAGTTTGACTTTTGAGCCATGTGTGTTTAGAAAGAGAAAATGTATATACTGTCAAATGAAAGTTAAAAGACACCAATACAAACTTTTTTCATTAGCTCTGGAGAGTTTTCCTTTTTCACACTCTGGTTGGCCACTACCTCTGTCTTCTCCCATCAGACTCTCCAAAGACTACTGAGCAATTACCCTTTGTCTGTGAGGTTAATTGCCAACAATACCCAGCTGACCATTAAAGGCCTACATAATCAGTATTTGGGTAGACAGGAGACAGAAAATGTAAAAGTAAAACATGCTGGAGAAGGCAAATGTCCACAGTTTAGGTGTATTATGTACATTCATCTAGCTATAGAATATGTAGAATCCCATTAGTTGTTAATTCAGACACAGTTAACCTTTATTTGTCTGTACCATTCTAAGGGTGTACCTAATAATTTCTTTTTGATGCTGTCCCTGGGGGAGGCAGAAAAAGACACTCACATTGATTGATATAGTTTTTCATTGAAAAGAAATTAACCCTCTTCAAACTGTGACATCAAAGAGTTCTTGAAACTGAAAGTGAAATTTTCAAGATCAAGCACTTGCAAAGGAAGAAAGAACTAGAGTGACATAAAAGTGACAGTAATTTTTATTATTTTAAATAATTTATCCATGATACATAATGTTAAAATTTGAATCCTGTGTGAATAAGCACTGAACTAAAAAGCATGCTGTTGTACCTTGTATAAAAAATTGTATACCCACAAGAGAAGGGGTTTGAATCACATGATACATACAKGATATACAATCTCTTACCCAGGGCTGCAACTTAGTGATCACTTAGATTAAAGCACACATACCAAGTTAGTTGCACGTCAAATCAGTTTACCAATCAGCTCACCCTACAACCAGGTAAATCTCCCAAAAAAATGGAAGGGGTTGGGAGCTGAACAGTCAGCCGAGTCAGTCGCCCTGACCACACAAGGAAGAGTTCAATGAACRAAATTGATTGACAAAGATATCTAAGAAGGTACTTAAGAGCATTTCAGAATCTAAGTTGTTCATATGTATCTTGAGCCCATATCAGAGTACAAGTAAGTTAGGGATGTTCTCTGCCACCTTCTTTCTGCAACCCATATCTTGCTTCCCCAGTAAATGAAATTCCAGATGTACTTCAGAAGAGAGGTAAAACTAGGTGAATTCAGAAGAGATGTGCAAGGCCTTTCTGTCCAATGCCTGATCCATATGCTTGTAAGACTGAGATGTAGAGCACACCATGGACTAGTTTTCATCTCAGTATAAATGAAGCTGAAATTTATTACAGAACATGTTGTATTCTAGCATAAAGAACATTCTAGGAGAGATGGGAAACTTCAGAAAAGATTATACTCTTTGGTTTGTCATTCTTTAGGGGAATTATATCCACTACATTCCTGAAAAGAGAGTGGTCCTTATAGTGTCTCATTTTGTTTGGATTAATTCTTAACATTTACRAATTCCACAAACTGACAAAAATCCAAAGCTAATATAATATTTTTGTGAATTGATGTTAGAAATAGTTCACTCCTTTGTGATTAATTGTTTGAATTAATCCTTTGCTTACAGGAAGATATATGTAATCTAAAAATAGTTTTATTCATTGGCTTTAGTATCTTTTTATATTAATAAATAATGTACATGCTTAATTTATTCCTCGGTCTTGTGTATCAATTCACTTCTAGTTCCTCTTTGGTGTAAACCAACCAGCTCCTGCAAAGCCAAGTCTTCTTTGTGTTTTTCCAGATTATTCTTCTCATGGAGTTTGACTGAGAGGTTTAAAAAAAAAAWAATTTGCATATTCCCTATCCTGTGACTTTTTCAACATTTTGCAAAGAGAACCTGCATTCCCAAGTGCTTCAATAAGATCTTCATTCTGMTGTTTATGCAACCGTCTGGTCTCCACAGACTTTGTCTAGAATCAGACAATTTGAACTGAAAAAAATCACCTATATGGATTTTGAGGGTCATCAAAACATAACAAGTGCTGAAAAAATCTCAGTCCTCCATGTTATCTGTTGTAGAAAAAAACTGATTCCCTCTGAAGAAGTGCACTCTTCTGGACCATTTAGCATTTGTGCCGACATGCAGCTGTGAAGTGCCAAAGAGTAAATTCTCAGTGTGACCTAGTATTTCTGCATTATGTAGTTTTATCACATTTTTTTAAGACATGTACCTTGTTTATGTACCTGAGTAAAGAGAGCTTTTGTTACTTTGATGAATAATGATGCAGAGAACATTTCTTCTATTTTGATTTACATTTTTTGGTTTTGGTTTTGTTCTGCCATAATTGAAAAATTTATTTTTGGTTCTACGGTTGTTTTTAAAATACTAGTATTCTTATTCCCATCTCCCTTTTTTATGTTGTCATTTCTACACATTACTTGCTACACTTGAGGTATCTTTGTATTGATTTTTATTGTGTTGAGAATATCCATTTCTATGTACTTTTATACTTTGCTATGCTGGCTTTCAGGTTTTTTGTTTGTTTGTTTTTTGTGTTTGTTTGTTTGTTTTGTTTTGTGGTTTTTTTTTCTTTTTTGCTAGCTCCTGCTTCCCTTTTGGAAGAAAACTAGCTTTTCCAGATTTATTATTTTTGGCTCATATATACTTCATTATATATTTTGAGGAAAGAGATATGTTCATCAGCCTGTGATTAGGAGATTACTGTCAGTATCTTTAAGTTTCTGTTTATTTAAACCAGCGACTTTTACAGAGAGGAATAGTAGTACCCTCTTCCAAGGTGACGTTGAGTGAGTAAATGAATTAATATGAATTCACAGAATCACAGAATCACAGAATCACTAGGTTGGAAGTGACCTTCAAGATAATCAAGTCCAACCCAGCCGTAGCACCTCAACTAAACCATGGCACCAAGTGCCACATCCAGTCTTTTTTTGAACACATCCAGGGATAGTGACTCTACCACCTCCCTGGGYGGACCATTCCAGTACTTTATGAGTCTTTCTGTAAAAAATCTTTTCCTAATATCCAACCTATATTTCCCTTGGTGCAACTTAAGACTGTGTCCTCTGGCTCTGTCAGCTGCTGCCTGGTGAACRAGACCAACCCCCACCTGGCTACAGCCACCTTTCAGGGAGTTGTAGAGGTGATAAGGTCACCCCTGAGTCTCCTTTTCCCCAGGCTAAACACCCCCAGCTCCCTCAGTCRTTCCTCACAGGCCTTGTGTTCCAAGCCCCTCACCAGCCTTGTTGCCTCCTCTGGATGTGCTCAAGCATCTCAAGGTCCTTCCCAAACTGAGGGGCCAGAACTGGACACAGCACTCAAGGTGTGGCCTCACCAGTGCCGAGTACAGAGRGAGAATGACCTCCCTGCTCCTGCTGGCCTCACTATTCCTGACACTGGCCAGGCTGCCTTGGGCCTTCTTGGCCACCTGGGCACACTGCTGGCTCAYGTTCAGCTGACTGTCACCAGCGCCCCCAGGTCCCTTTCTGCCTGGGCACTGYCCAGCCACACTGCCCCCAGCTTGTAATGTTGTAGGGGGTTATTGTGGCCAAAATGCAGGACTCGGCACTTGGACTTATTAAACTTCATCCTATTGAACTCTGCCCATCCACTTAACACTTCCAGGTCTCTCTGCAGAGCCCTCCTACCTTCCAACAGATTGACACACGCTCCCAGCTTAGTGTTGTCTGCAAATTTACTGATGAAAGACTCTAAACCCTCATCCAGGTCGTCAAAAAAAATATTGAACAGAACCGGCCCCAGCACAGACCCCTGGGGAGCACCACTGGTGAATGGCCACCAGCTGGATGCAGAACCGTTCACCACCACTCTCTGGGCCCAGCCATCCAAGCAGTTCTTAATAAGTGTCTTTATGTACTCTCATGGGAAGACACATATCATTATGGTAGGATAAGAAATGTTCCATCATTATGATTGTTGCTGAAGAACTTGTCATGAAATTAAGTGAGATAAATAGCTTGTAACAAATTCTGTGAGTAATGTAGAAAAAAGGTTGGTTTTTTTTTATAAAGTTGTGTGATGCCACTTATTCTGAGTTTTTTTAGCATTTTAATACAACTTGTGTGTAATTAAAGTTGCTGAGAAAATCCAATTTGTTTTAAAATTGGGCTTTGAATAAAAATACAATTAGCTTACCATGGGCTTTCAGAATTGTCTTTTCAGAATCCCTTGACTGACAAGATGGCTAATGCACCTGTATCTTATTTTCTCCTTTCTCTTTTCATTATGTACATTTCAGTTTCCCTTCTAAAACTCAGGACAAAATCTTTTCTTGATGCAGGAYGAAGTATGGTCTAGTTTACAAAGGAAAATGAGAAGTCAGGGAACAAGTAGGAAATRATGTCTGTGAATTTACACACATGAAAAAAACCCTGTTGTTTGTTAGGCTCTACCATGATTGGATTTTGCACAGACAGAGGCAGAAACAGATGTGGAGAGAAGGAGAGAAGAAGTGCTAAAAAATACAAAGCCAAAATCAAGCAATTGTGGCAGACAGTAGGCTGTAGACTGCTCTTCAGATCTGAACAGTGTTGGCTGATACAGGCTGGAGATAATMAATGTGTCCATTTTGTTGACATTTCTGGGAAAGGAGGGGAGTGAAATCCTTCTGAACCCCTTTTTTAATTTTTTTTTTTCAGCAGCAGCACAGATGACAGCTAGAAATAAACGGTGTTTTCATGGCTGAAATGTCTGCCAGTCATAATCATATGCAGGCTCTGCTTGAGGTAGCAAAATAGTGAGCAAAAGGTTGGGGTAGTAAAACAACTTGATGAGAGGTGGCTGTAGCCCCACATTCTTTTTGCAGATTCAACCCGCATTGCCAATGCATGGGGGTGATGAGCAGCGCTACAATTACGGCTCACATTGAATCCAGCCTCAACTCTGGATCTGCCCCTTCCTAAGACCTTTCCCCCTTATCCTTTTGTCAATGATTGTAATGTTTATGTGAAATCAATAAAAAAATGTGTTTTTTAAGAAAAGCCCTGAAGTCCTGACCTTACTACAGAGCTGAGAATTCAACATTCAGTTGAGGATGATATCACCCACTGTGCAGAGCAACTGGCCAGCTGGTGAGAAATTCCGGCTGTCATCGCAGTGCAGGGAGTTAACATATTTATCAGATACTTGAGATGAAAAAGTGGTAGTTCATGGGGACTTTTTTCCCTAAGCCATCTGGTCCTGAGGTGCCTATTACATCTATTACTGAATCATTAAAGTCAATGAGGTGAATAACACGATTAAACTTGTTTACTTGTCATGTAACAGTCAGTTAACAGTGAAATGTAACTTCTACTTTCTGGTTTACCCTGCATTTAAAATACATCTCAGTTCCCCTAAGTGATACCTAAAATTAATGCCAGATAAATATCTTTTAATTTGGAGTCTAATTTAAAAGTACATTAATTCTTTTAATTCTGCTCTACATAGAAACATTGTATTGCATTCCCTGCAAAGACTGCTCTTTATAATTAAAACAATAAAACATAAATAATTGGCAATAACTACAGATATGTACACTCATCATTTTACTCTACTAATCAGGTATGTGCACATTTATGGAGATTCTGCACAAAATGCAGTTTGCTCATGCAATTGTAGGAAAGGCAAAAAGCAGTAAATCTGATCAATATATAAAAGTCCTATTTGCATAAAAAAGGTTTAAAGCATTTCATTAGATACACTCATAAAAGTGTGAATAAGCAGTTATTKTATTACCATAAATGGATTATACCTCTTTGTACTAAACCAAGATTTAAATAATATGGATTATACTGTTTGAAATAATTTTTAAAGCCAGGAAATCTTACTGTAGTAAGACAATGATATTTAGTGTAAARGTTTCTACAGCTATAATTAATGTTACTCTAGAAATTAGTAASTAAAGATGCTCTGTTATATTTATGTTAAGACATCCTTTTGAGATCTGCAAATCTTTAAAAGTGCAAATATTCTTAGGCTTAATGTGAAACATTTCCAGTCAAGGGACTCATGTTCCTAGACTTCAGAAGGCTTTAAATCAGAAAATTAATTAGTAAGATTATATAAAAATATAGTTATTCATACCAAGAATGATAGGATTAAATAAAGAAATATTAATAACATTTAAAAATGTATGTATAATAATTGAATTTGCTAGAGTCGTGTCTATATGGTCAGCTTTAATTAATCTCAGTGTTAATCAGCAACCCCACACTTCATGCATTGAACCATCACACATTACACTACATATTAAGAAAAACATGTACTTTAAAATATTGTACTGACAAGATCTTCCTACTTTGTCCTGGTAGCTTGATCTCCAGATACTAGTTTATCAAGCAAGTAAAGTTTTGATACCTGGAAAAACTGTATCTTATTTTCCAAAAAAGTGAAATTAACTAAATAACATTATTGAGGGTTGTTTKAACTAACATATTTGACTGTACTCAGAAGTGTGCTGGGAATGCTCACAAAATCATTGAATCATACAAACATCATAGAATGTGCTGAGTTGGAAGGGACCCAATCAGGATCACTGACTCCAACTCCTGGCTCCATGCAGGATACCAAAAGAGAGATGTCCCACATAATCTCTGAAGCTGGTGTTGGAATGCAGTCCTCTTTACTTTGCAGGGATTCTAAACCAACATTAACAAGGTTCAAAGATACATCATCAACTATTTAGGTGCTCTGCCAAATGAAGATGTCATGGATGACAATGAAATTGCCTATCCATTATACCCATGTCATTAACTCCATGGTTTATTTCCAATGTTAATCCATTGTGATGTAGTATTCACAGAAGAATGTTTATTAATATGTGAGTCTTTGTATTCAGTCAGATTATGCTTCATCATTAACACTGGTATTGCTTTACCATTCAGACTTTTTTCCCATACTGAACACTTAGTTTTGTGTGATGTTGGTGATTTGGGTTGGTTTTTTTTTCTTTTTTTTCTTTTAATTTTCTTCTCTGACTATATTATAAAGAAGGATTATAGGTGAGAAGGTGYGTGCCTCAGTAGGCATAACAAGATTTGATAAGAGGCCTAGACTCAGATGAAAGCTCACTGCATAGGATTTCATTATTATATTCAGGACAGTAAATGTAATATTATTATTAAGTTGATTATAATTTCAGCTACTCCTCCTTTAACTGTCTATTTCAGTTCTTCATCTAGGCACCAGATAATGGATTTCTTATAGCTACATTGCACTGCTTAATCTCACCTTGTGTTTTATTTTTACTTATTTTCTTGATATTATTTTTACAAAAAAAAATTCTTAAAAATTTAGAACTGCAGTGACATGTGAGATTATTGAGATCATTAGCATATTAAATTCCATTTATCTGTGTGCTCTAGATCTTTCACTTTGTTGATTACTCAGTAAAAAGTTGCATTGCAGTTAAAAGATTTTTTTTAATGAAGACAAAACTACAAAATTAGTAGAATCAATCCAGAAATTTAACACAGCTGTAGATAAATGATGTAGGGAGTTAATTGGAATTCCAAAGGGGATGATAATTTTTATGCATACMCCCCTAAAATATCCACCAGTCTTTGCTCAGATTTTAAGATGACTGGAACATTGCACAAATAAAGCAAGCAAAGAAGTGTATCTTTGACAATCTTTTCCATTCTGAAGACCAGATAGGAAAGCAATATAAATGAGCTAGAACTGATATCTCTAATTTAATGACTGAGAATTAGTTGGAGGCAGGAGATACACCAGAATTAGTCCATTCATAATTTTAAAGGCACTAAAACAAAACCYCAAACAAAAAATATGTCATTACCAGAAACCGTATCATCTGTTCCCTTACCACAGCAGGAAGTTTGCTAGATTTGAATTTTTCCACRTACATTTTCTGAAAGTAAAATAAGGTGTTCAACATCCATTTATTTATTTTTAAATCAAGAAAGTTCCATTTAAATTTTAGAGTTCCTCCAGTTAAAAAAATACAGTAAGAAACAGTTGACACGATTTGGCTTATAGTCTTCTAAAATCCACATTTCTCCATCTCTTCCACCTGGCAGCTTGGGAAAGCTGCCCAGGTTATACCAGAATGCTTTGGAACACAACCAGTCCTTTAGCATACTAGGTGTTGACAGGCCAACCTGGTTAACACATGGTTTTGCCAGGAAAAAAAAAAAAATCATGCTCTCTGGATAAACTGAATCATATTAGCTTTGAACATGTCAGATGATCACTTAGAAAGTGTAGTTACAATCGTAATGTGATCCTATCCATACTGTAGAAAAAATCTGAGTGACTGAAAGAAATAGCAGTCATCACTTCATCCTCARGGTCTCAAGGCTTTTGGGGAAAGAACTAACAAAGTCAGGTTAGAACAGGTATTTTATGTATTATTTACAGTTTTTTCTCTTTGTTAACCCTGCATCACACACTAGAACAGTTTATTAATTTGTATTGATTATGAAGGGAGCCCAGAATGGAAAGCTTTGGGGTAGCAGTCTGCATTGCTGATGTCTACAACTGATAAGGCAAGGCTTATTCTTACAGATGTGCTCATGACAAATTGTAGAATAATAAACTGTTCTACCTAGGTAGCATCCAAACTGGTCTGAGTTCCAATTACAAAGGCAAATATAACGCCACAATATTAATTTAATTATTCATGAACATCAGAAATTGTGTCTTTGGGGTTAGGGTCAGGGTTTTTTCCCATTATTATCATTATTACTGTTATTGAAGTAGTATCTTGTGATTTTATTCTCAGCTGTCTTGAATGATACAGACTGGATTATATCTAATTTTTCAAGCTGCTCTTTAGATGTTTAGTAAAAACTACAGTTTTTAGTAAGAAAATTTATCTCACTAATGAGATTAAGAAGCTTTATCTCATTTGTCTATTTCTGTGACTTTTTCAGGTAAATAGTGTCTTTAAACACAGACATAGGAACACTATTTTTATCCTGTGGTTGATCAAAACCATCTCCAAATATCTATCAGTGTTGAAACTGTTTAAAGTGCATAAAGAATAATTGTTTTTGCAGGTGCATAGGGCACAATGACTTCTTYGCCAAAAGGACATTGTGACCGGAGTTTGCTGTGTCTCTCTACTTAAATGTTCTGCATGATCAGAATGTCTTTACCTAACAGAACTGGACCATTTTGGTGCTGTTTATGGAAAATTATGATATTGCTGCTGTTCACAGAAAATTATTTAGTTTTCTGACTTCTCTAAAACATAACCGATTTGTATTTTGCTTACTTWTGTTAAAAGAATGACTTTGGGGCAGAGTTGTATAAAGCTTTGAAAGGTGGAGCTAAGATAAAAATTTCCCAATTTGTCTGCTTTTCTTTGATGTTGGCATAAAGTTTTATTTTGAAAAAGACGTAAAAGACATGTGAAATGTGTCTTTGGAAGCATTCACAAGCTGTATAAACTATATTAAAAAAATTCATTAATTTATGTACCTGAGGAAATATGAGGATGCTATGTTGTATCAAACAAGCATCRTGAAACTGTGTTTTATAGCTCTTCAGAAAAAGAACTAAACTTTAAAGGAAAATCAGCAMCATCAACCACGAAATTTTTTTAATAATTCTCAGTGGAAGTCTTTACCATTTAAGAAATCATTCACTTTTTTTTCAAATCCTCCCTTTAATAAACAAATGAGCCAAAATTGGAAAAAAAAAGTATGAATCCTCAAGACATTAATTTATTTTTATTTCCAAACGGACTTAGAGAAACAAAAGCAGATGCAAGGACCACCCTGTTCTTTGCTGYGTTAACTAAACAAATACCATGCTTTATTTGGCTAGAGGCAAGATCAGAGGTTGAAAACTGTAATATCATAGCAATGAGAAATTGTGATATTGTTTACTTGGAACWAAAACTTACTAAGGACTTGCAATATCTGATACCAAAGAAATTCCTTAGGCCATATCTTTAACCTACCTATATGCAAGATCTCCAGCAACTCTCTAGCAGCTACAAGCAAAAGCTGATAAGGTTTTAGAAATTTTAGTTTATTATTTGGGTGTTGCCACTATGAGGCAAGGTGGGCATTTCAGCAAACATCTTTTTCATGCTTTCTGWAAAAATGGGAGAGATGGCACAAATTTGCAGAAGCTGTTGCTTTTATTCAACACCCTAACTGGTAGTTAAGAGGAGATAGAAAAGTGTAGAAAATTATAAAGCAACTCACACTAATACCATGTCATTTATTTAACTGGTTAGATATAAATTACTGAATCCATGTTTAGGAACACCTCTAGGAAATTATTGATTGTGATAAACAAAATGTTAACACAATCAATAAATTCCTAGAGATGTTTTGGTGGGGTTTGTGTGGGTTTGCTTTGGGTTTTGGTTTTTTTCTGGTGGTTACTTCACTATGCTAGCACCATGTATAGATCATAAATAGTTTTTTAARGCCTTGCTCTATTTGCTGTGGAACTTCTCCCAGAATAAGCACATAGAGACAGCTGCTATGAAACATGTTCCAGAAAATGGAATTTCTGAGGAAAGAAAGCAGGAGTCCTCTGAGAGCAGAGAAGTGTACAGCACTGAGAACTTAGTTTTTTTAAGGGATACTAATTTAAAGGAAGAGGCTGAGCTTCACTTTTGGGGTGAAATGGAAGTGTGACTTATTATCTTGGGATTGATAGGAGTTCTGTAAAACAGTGTACCACTTCAGCTTTCTTTTAAGAAGATGCATAATCTTGAACACCAGACTAGGAAAGGTGTCCAAGATGTAAAGGTCTAGGTAGAAAGCAGCAGCTTCTGTAAACTCCTTCCAGCAAGGCCACCCTCAACGCAGAAAAAAAGCCTTGCTGGGCCATGTACCAGAGAAGTCATAAGCACAGCAGCCCATCCTCAACTTTCTGTTCCTAAAGGAARCAGCACATCAGTCATCAGAGGACCATTCAGCTACGTGGATGCAGCAAAGGGCAGCGTAAAATTTCTGTTGCTGTGCTGTGGTGCCTTCCTTGCTGCCTAAAAATCTACACAGCCCTTGAACAATGGAACCAGATTCATTTCCCTCGACCCAAGCTCGAGTTAGAAGCCAAATTGACTTAAGMTCTTCTGTAGAAAATTGATAAGTTTGAACCTGAGCTGAATGAACYCTTACAGATGACTCTTACCTACAAAGAGATTAGAATTGCTTCACTCCTCAGCCAGGTGCTCCAGTTAAGACCCACAGAAAGGTGACAGAAATAGAGGCCATAGGAGGTGATATAAAAAAGCAGTCACATCTATCAAAGGAGACTTTGACTAAGCTTTCTTTAAGGATAGAAATAAACTTCTCAGTTGACCACAAAGTTTTGTGGAAAGATACTATGAAAAAAGAAGTTCTACTGGTAAGCAACTGTGACAATTGACAGAAGTTAGAAAAATAAGAAGGGGCTTAAAAGCTATTTGGGAGTCCTCAACAAATGCTTCAATTACTGTGGGAACAAGGCAGATTAAAGTGTGTACCTTGTCCACACAAGAAAAATGCTTTCATTAGGCTAAATTGGTTTAGAAGTAGATCTAGTGATAGTGGGGAGAAAAGAAAGTGTGATTGAAGATGGCCCCATGTGGTTTTCTCTTTCAATTTCTTCTTTTAGAGAAAAAGCTACAACTTAAAAGTTCCCAGATGCTATTATTTCCTGATGTTGCTCTACCTTTTMTTCCTAAATTGCATTATTTTAAAATAATTTATGTGACTTTTTTTTTTCCATATTTCTTGTTTAATTTGCTACCTCTCTTGACATAGGGTAGAGATCACAGAATTACAGGATCAATTAGATTGGAAAGGACCTCTGAGATCATCAAGTTAATGACTGAACATCACCATGTCAACTAGAGCCGAGCACTGAGTGTCAAGATTTTCCTTAATCACCTCCAGGGATGGTAACTCCACCACGTTCCTTGGCAGCCCATTCCAATGTCTAATCACCCTTTCCRTAAAGAAATCCTTCCTGATGCCCAACCTAAACTTCCCCATGAGTAGCTTAAGACTATGTCCTGTAAAGATATCTAGATTTCTGCCACAAATTATACTTACATACAACCAAGTTTTCCAGCTCCAAAGTATCCMAATTCAAATTTTCAAGACCAAATATGCTGAAACATTTTGTTTTCTGTTTAGAAYGTATGGTTCTTTGAGAGAAATGCAAGTGGCGTGGGAGGTTGTGGTGGAGGGTGATGTTAATAAGTTCATTGTTGTTTTCCAAATATTTTCTCCAATCTATTAGTATTTTTAAATAATTAGGTAAATTACAGAGTTTTCAAAAAAAAAAATTAATTAGCCTTAATTATAAAAAACTTCTGAAGCTATTTCTAAGTTTAAGAGGTTTTGAAAAAAAGATGTAGAATAACAATACGAGAGAACTTTCCTTTTCTGATCCTCTTCTTGCAATTTAATATATAAATTAACAGTGTTAATTTACCTACACTTGAAGAAATGGTTTCATGTTTATAGGTTTTTGAAGGAGAATTTTTTACACTTTTTCTAAAATGCTTAACACCTAATGCAATGAAATGATGTTCCAAAATTATTTCTATGTTTTTATATCTTTATTATGTAGATTAATTTAATTGATTTGATTTTAACAGTGAAGCATATATCCTCTTCTGCACATACCAAATGTTAATTTGTCTTCTCCTACTCCACTCCAGCCATATTTTGTCTCTTTCTTTTACTCCATTTTTGTCCTGCTGTTTATTTTTCCCAGTGTTATCATCAGGATTCATCCTTTTACCAGCTCTTTTCTTTCTGATTCTCTTACAACCTTCCTTTTCCTTCATTCCTGTTTTATCTAGTGACCTTCTCACTCYCCATAATTTCCACATCACAAAATATCCTACCAATTTTTCACATAGCTACTGTTCCTCTCATTTCTGTCCATGTATGAAGAATGTCAGTTTTCCATTACCTTATTTTCAAATCAGTATTCCAATGCTATTCTCTTTAATTATCCATRTGAACTCATTAGTCATGAACTCACAGCTTTTCACAAGCACTCATCTCCCAACAGTTTCCACTAATGACAGCTGGACATTTAGTTTGATCACCACATTCTTCTGACTTTCWGAATTTTCTGTAAAGGTCTATTTCAGCAGTAACAGGACAGAATGATGTGACAGTATAGTACTTTTCAGAGTCTCATTTCTAATATMCCGTGCACTTTTATTGCACATTTTTCCCCCTGTAGACCTCTCCTCYTCACAGACTGTATACAAAGCTACGTGTTTCAAATAAAAATAAAACTCTTCTGGCTGCACATGTTATTGCAATATAGACTCTTCTTTTAAGGCAAAGTCTGCAGTTTAAGTTCCTACAGGAATTTTTTCCACTCTAAAATATTTGTTCAGTTAATGGCCATTCTCTCACAACTATCTCAAAGGCATTCAGTCAAATACTTCTAGTTCCAGTAGGACACGACTCCTACCTTCTAGTGCTAGGTGAATCATTAGTGGGTACAGCCTCAGATTTTCTTGCAATAACAAGTAGCAGATAAAAACAAAAGCTGAATGCATTTCCAAASTCCTTGTCTACCTATAACTAGAACACAGGGTAAATCTTTTCTTTCAGGAATTGCAATTTTGGGAAATGTTAAACTTTTGTATTAATTAAGCACTAYTGTAACTGGTTGGAATAATTTACACACTTCCTATATCTGTAATATAGCATTCCAACATATTAAAGAAGGAAGAATGATCCAGCACACTTCAKTTACATTAAGAGGCTTTGAAAACAAATTCAATTTTTACTGAAAGGAAGTCTGAAAAGGTTACATATTATTTTGTGTGAAGTGCAAGGCCTCAATCTGAAGGAAAACTATTGTCCAGAGATTACAGACTTTTTTTTAATGGAAATAAACTCCCTAAACTTCATCCCAAGCTTCAAGGGAAAGAAGAGAAAAACCTCTAGAAAATATTTATATAGTAATAACAATGTTTCTATCTGAAAGGTCTTTATAAGAGTAACGCTTCTCTTCAAACCAGTTATTTGGTGTTGAAATATTGACAAGGGTATTAGTCTTTATTTTATAAATTGGTACAGCCAACAAGTCATAAAACCATATTGCCATAATTCTGCATCAGAAAATATTGCACCGTCTCCTGAAAAAAWTTGTTGAATAATTTACATAAAACATTTTTTTCTGATAACCTTATAMAAATATATGACAATTGGGTAGCCTAATCTGATATAAACTACTCATATCCAAAGATTTCTAAAAAGCAAGTATTCCGTCTCAAGGTTTTTTGGTTTTGAGTTTGTTGTTCCGTTGGGTTTTTTTCCCCCCGATTTGATTTGCAACCAAAATGAAAAAAAAATAGTTTATCTATTTTCTTAGAATGTCTCATTGTAAGAAAACAAATCATTTATACTTGTGTTTCTTTTCTGAATTACACATTTTTTGTCAACTGACGAGCCATTGAAGATCTTTTGTTAAGGCGTCTAATTTTCCTTCAATGATTAAGAAGTCTGAAGGGCAAACTGAAATGTTTAACACATAAAAAGAAAAATCATTGTAGTGACTTTAGGGAAATATGCATATATTTTACCTATTTCTATGTAGTAACAAGAATCCTATGTATCCCCTCTACAGTACTAAAGCTTAAATAGGAAATCTTTGTGTAGTTTTATATGTTTTGTGGTTATCATCTATTTAAAATTGGGAAGTTGTAGAGGAAAAGTGTTTAATTTTGGTTCAAAGATACATATTACTCCCTTACTCATTTACTTAGGAGCATGTGAATACAACATGAACTTAAAGCCTTTTTCTCTTTTCTTGGGAGGGGAGATTTTTTTTTATTCTTTTTGGGTTTGGATTTCTTTTGGTTTTTATTTAAGTTCTATCTGCGTGCTTTCCTACGTTTCACATACAGAAAGAGGCAGGTCTAGCTGGCTCTGTAACAGTGTCCTGCTTCAGGAAATTCTTAGCAGAGGTGGTGGTCAATTATGCAGAGAAAGAACACTGCAGCATAGCTTGCCAGGAGGATGTGGAGAATGTGTTACTTTCTAAATAAAACCAATGGGTTTGTAGATATGGAGCACTCAGCAGCCTGGATATGCACCATCTGCCTACCACATCTTTGTGCCCCGATTTTCACTAGGGAGCAATGAAGGCATACAGAGAGCATGAACTCCTGTGGATCTTCTGGGATGGGTGACTGCAGGGCTCCAGACTTCACCTGGAAGCAGGTGCTCCTACACAAGAAGTTGGTCTCCAGGTAGATACTTGGCTGTTCCAGTGAAGTGAAATCGGGAGACTATGGACCACAAAATATACTAAGAAATATTAACTCTTTAAAGTGATACTTTCCTCTTCTTTCTTGTCAGCAGTATTCTGAAAATGTTAGTTTTTATAAAAGAATTATATCAGCTGTGCTTGGTTCTTGATTGTTCAAAACTAGTAAAAACTTACAAGTATGGATCRCAGCTGAGCACTGTCTAAATAGTAAAAACAAAGCACTTCATATTCTTATCACCTTCGAAATATTGACTTAGTGTCTGGGAATACTGATCATCACTACACAATAAACCAGAAAAACTGTTGTAGTGAAGTTTGATCAGCAACAGGGGATGCACGTGTTCAAAGAGCCCAGCCTAATGTGAGAGTCAATATTTTCAGGCTTACTGCCAGCATGTTTCTTGGACTAAGGGCATCAACTTTTCTGTCACATGCTTTCATTAAGTATTTTTGGGAGTTCAGACCCTGAAAATTACTTAATAGAATTATTTATATATTAGGAAAGATGACTGCATATTGAGGAATTTGTTCTAATTTGAACAAAATTGTTCACAAGGACATTGAGGTGTATTAGACTCAGCTGCTGTGAAAGGTAAGCACATGTCATCAGTCTCTTAATTAAAAYTTTTGTAAGTCTCACAGGATAAATAGTGTAAAAACATTGGGACATCAAAATAAATGTGTAAAATCTCACCTTTCCCTCTTTTCTTCCGTAGCACAATATTGCCTATGTTACATATGTTTGTCCAGTTTGCCCAGAAGGTTGTTTTATATAGGTCACCRCAACTCCTGATCCTTTTCTTAATTGCTGTCTGTCTTGAGTGCTATTGATAATAATTTTTGAACTCAGTTGCCTACATTTGCCCCCAGCTTCTCCTTGAAAGGGAAAAGAATTGCAGTTGTTTAATCAAGTTACACAGCAAGTAATTTTAAGCCTCATCCTAATTAGTTCAATGAAGGTTAAACCATATGACAATATAGACAAAATTTGATAATTACATACTTCATTTAGGGAGAAAAAGTGCTCATAGTGGTGAAATTACTAAGACTTTTATATTCTTCTTCCTTGATATTATCCCTATTTCACTCAAACTGAATATATCACCAGCTAGAGAAATGTGCAAAAATAACTTCCATAGGCTAATATAATTAGCTATCTAGGACCATGCAGAGTGCTCATAGGAATAAAAAACACCAACCCCCAACCACCAGAGAAAGGACACGTGATAACATCTACCAAAGCAACTACTATAATCACATATAAAACCAGACAAAACTGAATAAAACTATTTTTCCTTGACAGATTCTATGTCAGTTAGATTAATCTGATACAAATCACTTGATTTCTGTAGAAATATTTCTGATGTAAGAAGGTTCAAATGAATCAAGAYTAAGATCCTAGAAGCAGCATTTCATGATCCTCAGTTGTAAAGCGTCTTAAAAAAATCTTGTTCTTATGGTTCTGGAGAAGGGGTAAAATACAACTGAATAAGGAGCACAAGCAATTTGTTTTCTTTTTACATYATTTCAGTAAAGACCAGATTTCAATTACCTGCAATAATTAAGTACTTTCAGCATGAAGGGGTTCTAACCTTCAGCAAGGGAATCTTACTGTGACTTCCAGCAAAGGTCAGCTTTCTATTGATCAGTTATTGATTAGGTTTTGTGTGTTCTTGCAGTGTGAGATTGCTAACAATTTATGAGGTCTTTGAATGTATCTTTATTGTTCAGGAACACAAAAGAGCAATCAAAATATATTTTTATCTCCTTATATTAGAAGGATTTTAGATACTTATTCAGATATCATTTTTGCAAGTCCTAATGTAATTTGTTTGAAATCCAATCCTGGAAYCTTTCTCCTTTTAAGTAAATCTTACTTTAAGTTAAAAATAATGGCATTAAAATATGTCCAAAATACATGAGATTTTAGCAGGTAAGTGTAGGAATGGACCAAAAGTAAGTTATTCCCTCCACTTGAAGAAAGTAAACAAACAAAAAACCCCAAAGACATAGAAGTTCTCAATCTTCACTAAAGGAATTGGAAAACCTGTGGTCATGGACAAACAATTTCTATCTGAAATTTATAAAAGCCAAATAACCTTAAACTGTTTTGGCTGATATTGGAAACTGGTTTTATTTTGTGATAGAGTACTATTATAATATATTAACTATACCCTTTTACGTCCCTTCCTTTCTCTCGGTTTTTAAAATTTACAAAATGAACAATCTTTCAAAGATGCTTAATGCTCCTCAGCAGTCTCTAAGAGTGCTTAATTTGATCATACCTTTATGGAGACAATACTTTACATTGCATAAAATACTCTGAATTTTTACCTTCTATTTCATTGTCTGTCAATAGYTTGAATATAATTCCTTCTTCTTAAATAGGTGTCTGACACAATAAAATAATTACTGTAATGTAGGATCAGTATTAGCTTCTAGTAAGTGCTGCCATAAAATTACTCCCATTATAGACCTTCACTTCTACAACTAGCAGGTGATATTCAATTCTGAGCCTTATGCACTACCACTATCAAGAAAAAACACTTTTAATCATTAGGTGAATGAACCGTTAATCAGGTAGCTGCATATAATCACCTTTTGAATACACACACATATATAGAGTACTAGATGATTTTGGAGAAGTATTTAATGAGTCCAGAAATCTAATCTCTCAGCTCAATTAATTTTAATCTGGCACAACTATAGATTCTATTAGCCTTACGTGTGATAAATAGTATCCTTCCTCAGTAAAAACACATCTAGTGAAAAAAAGCACTAAATGGTATTTGAATAGCAAAACTTAATCCATGGTAAATAATTGGAAACAGTTCATTTGAGTTCTTCCTCTGCTTAAAAAAAAAATAAAGTAATTTAACTCCACAGATTGAGTATTAGTCTTAACTTGACACAAGAACATTACACTGTTTGTCTTTTCTGACTATAAATGGGGGCTCACAATTAATTCTTTCATCCAACAGCTACTTCTCGATAGATTTGTCCTTAGTAAAATCTCCATTTCTTTGGAATTCACAGGATACTTGACCAGAGTGCTATATTTCTATTAGGGAGGAGAAACTGGTTTTGAGTTGGTAAACTAGTGTTCTAAGGGGTTTTCTAACCACTGCTGAGGTTTAAGCCCAGCTGGTAACTTTGGAGCACTGAGTACCATGTGGCACCAGCTACTTGTTCTCCTCCATCCCTCCATGGTGGAATGGGGAGAAGAATCAAAAGTAAAATTGTAGTTTGAAATGAGAACTTTTTAAAAGAAGAAACAAGCAATTTTATAATTATCATTATTAATGACAATAATAAGCAATAATAAAAATAAAATAAATAATAATAGAACCAAAACAATAAACAAAAATGAACAAAACCATTTGTTGCMTAATACAATTGCTCAATACCTGCTGACCCAAACCAGTTCCCATCCCTTAACCCCGACCAGACACCCCTTCCAGGTAACTTCCTCAGCTTGTATACTAGGCATAATCTATGGTGTGGAATATCCCTTTGGCTAGTTTGAGTAACCCATCCTATCTCCTTCCCAAACTTTTGGCATTGTCCCTCACCGGCAGAACATGAAACATGAAAAAGTCTTTGACCTAGAATAAAGACTCCTTAGCACCCACCAAATAYATTATCAACATAATTCTTGTACAAAATCCAAAATAAAGCACTGTACCAGCTACTGAGAAGAAATTAACGTTATGTCAGATGAAGCCATGACAATTAAAATTTCCTATGAACAGCTGCAGATGATTTCTGCTGTGTAAAAGACCACCCACTACCTTTTAATTATATATGAGATGTTACTCRTTAAACACTGAATTAGGGAAAATCGTACATTTATTGCAAAATACCTGGAAGGAAGACACAACATTTTTCTACGTGAAGTACAAAACTTCGTAAAAGTTCTTGATAACTTGAGAAGTCCTAAAATTAAGAAGCAAGCAAAGTAGAAGAGTCATCTCAGGTGGAAGAAGAAACTACATCTGCTTATTGTTTATCTTATTGTCTTTSTCTTTCTTAATAGGGTAAATAAGCTCCTCCTATTTTGTATCACTTAAATCCTTTTTCACTTTGAATCCAGTTCTGGGGGAATAAGCCACTTGCAAAACATTGGTACGGAAATAATTAGGGAAAACCAAAAGCCTTGTCTTTTTTTTTTTTTYCCCTGAGGTAGTGAGCATCYGTTTGTATTCTTAAACCTATGGTACACTAGATTCCTTCATCCTGTTCTCATGATCACCTACATCAGACAAATTTTAGTGCACTTGCTGTGTCTTTCAGAGTAAAACAACGTATTCCTTTAAAATTCATCCTAAGTAAAATTTTGGGAAACATTTATTCAGAGACCTCTCTTAATAGGCAGCATGAATTACACTGCAYTGTGTTTATATGGCTTTTGATTAACATTACTCTAAAGTTACCACACTTATTTTATTGCACTTTGCATTGTCAAACTCTACCATTTTTTGCTGTAGAAAACCCCACTAYTCTATGCTACAACACAGACCTCTCATTAAACTGCTGTTATTATAGTGCCAGAGTTCTACGGTCATTACATTGAAAGGGTTCCATATTGCTAGAATTTTKTACCTCAATATTTCTTGTAAGCAGCTTCTCTAGTCACTGACTCATCCTCACAGCAGCCAACTAACTCCAGTTCCCCCTCTCAACCAACCAAGCCACTCTTTTATAGCGCTCTTCTTATTGGCTACAGCTGCAGCCTGTTAACATCAGGCCTGTTCCCAATCTCTAATAATTGGCTCAGCTGAAACTCCTTAATGGGGTAAGATTACTTTCTATACTGCCTTTATTTTCCTATATTGTATCTCCCTACATACAACAGATACTTTAAATGGCCCTCWGTGAGCTGACTCTACCTGAAATTATGACATGGCATTGTCTACAAGCTTTTACTGTGCTAAGTTAATGCCTCCATATCAGCTAAATTGGATATGYTTAGCTGTCTATTTCGGACTACAACTGAATTATTTTGATGATTAAGGCTTTTGATTTGTATGATACATTTACATACAAACTAGGTGTCTTTATATATGTGTTTCCCCATACATTTATGTGTGCCAGTGTATAGGCATTACCAAATATTTTCTACAGTAAAGTTTCTGCTCTAAATAAGTGCTGTTAAATGAATGTCCTGCTGTTCTAAATAAAATTAAGTTGAATGTGTTATTGATTTGATGTTGCAGATGTTGTTTGGGTCACTACAGATGTTTTCTCTTAGCTATTTACTAGCTTTTATAAYTTCACTTTGAAAAAATCAGTAGCAAAGATGGCTTTATTATGTCAATGGCAATTTCATTAGAAGTTGACACTTGTTTACAATTTAAAATTGATTAAGAATAGTCRACTTAGTCAAGTGTTAACGCTGCATTGCATTTTCAAAGATCTGGCTGAGCACAGGTTTTGTCTGTTCTTATGAGAAAAGCAGCCCCCTTGAGACTTGGATCTCAAAAAAGGGAAGAAAACTGTAACTATGAGCGCTCATCATGCACTATATATGAGCTTCAAACAATATTTTAACAGTTAAAACTGTATATTTACAGAGAACATAAATAACCACAGGATATCCATTGTGAGAAACTCTCATTATTCAGTCCTATTAAATGTCAAAGTGTCTGAGAAAATGAAATAAAAAGGCCTACTGATATGAACAGACAAACTGCAAGCCTTGTAAAATATATGAAATGGAACTCRGGGAAGAGCTAACTGAGGAATTCTACTATAATACAAATCACATTGCCATAAATCTTTTTGAGTTACTTACATCATAAAGAATTTACTTACTTCTGACTACTTGTTTCTCACTTCTGAATATTTCTTCATCTTTCCAATTCTTTGAAGTAGTATTGAGAATCAATTGAAAATGAACCATGAAGGCTCTGAGACCCAGGGGGGAATGATGCAAGTAAAAGAGCAGCAAAAAAATAACAGCAGTGATATAATAACAACAGAACTCCTTGCCTTCYGCTATAGATTTATATATCTTGCGCTTTTTTATTCGCTCAAAGCACAGAATATTCACATTGTAGGTCTTGGTTCAATAAATTGATCACTCACTTCCCCTTGCTATTAATGCACCAAATATACCCAGCAATGTAGTAAATTTTAGCCATAATCAATTGCAGCCATTCTGGGACATAAAATTGAAAATACTAGAACRTTTATTTCCAAACCACTGTTCAATAACAAACAGAAGCTGTGTGATATGTATATAAATAAATAAATAAATGGRKTTTTTTATTATCTTTGGTATAACAGGAGTCTTTTTCATACTGCTGCCATTCTGAAATGAACTACTATGGCCTTGATTTATCAGCAGTTGGATATCCTAATAAGTTGTTTCARTCATCATCTATTTCTTTACCCCTAGGAGCATTTTTATTAACTGATAAAGCAAGCATTCTCAAWTTTATCTTTGTGTCTTAGATATAAAATGTATTGTGTGACAATTTGAACAACATTGTCACATCTGATAAGCGTAAAATGGCAGAATTAATGTCATCTATTCAAAGCAACAATTGGCATACTCAGTCTTTCAAGAATAGTGTGTAGTAAACGATACATGCAAATTTTCTGAGTTTATTTCTATGATGCATGGTTAGAYGGATGGACTTTACATTCAATTATTMATTTGGTTTTGAGAAGTACCACAATGTTGATTTACTAAGCACAAAATTTGTGGTTTCTTAGGAAGAATGAAGGACTTAAAAGGATTCAAACTAATGCATATACTATATTTAAATATAYAGGGTTTTTTTCTGATAAAAAGAATAATCTATAATCTGTGTTGCAGATAATCCCAGCAATTCAGCCACTCACTGAGATGATCAGATCTGGAGCAGGTTTGTCAGGCWGTAGAGCCAGTATCATGCTTGTTTAACGTCCATCCCTGAAATCCAAATCTCTCCAATTTAGCAGCAAGAATCCTGTAGGAGACTATAACTACTATTTTTATCTAATTCAGATAATAGTAATGTTTATTTTGCTTTCTCATGCTTCCTTCCTTATTTACCAAAACAAAAACTAAACCAGTAATAATATTTCCTAAGACCTTTAAAGCTCCTTTCTTCACAATTTTGTGCTATGTTATTTACCTTAATTACTGCCTTTTAAAAATTCAGTTAAATGTCTCACCCCATAAGATACAGGATTGTGTATCAGTATCAGGAATATACCAATATTTTTTAAATAGCAGATGATTGTTTTAAAGCTCTCCATTCATAAAAATGAAATTGAGAAGTAATGTGAAAAAATGTGAAAACCACTTTGTTATTATTGTGTTCTAGCAGCTCAGGGTGCTTTTTAAAGAAAAGACAATGTTACCTTTGTTGTTTGGTTGTATTTAAGTAATAATAAGTAAAATTAATATGATCCAATCCTATTAAACAATCTGACATGTTCCATTTTTCATCCTCAAACAAATTTTAGGTCATATAAACTGGAGGAAACACATTATTTGTATTTTGCAGCAGATTGAAAACAATACTATAGCTAAATAGGTAGTAACTCTRTGGAGTTATAGAATGGTAGTTTCTCTGATAGTGAAAGACTTCAGTAGGCCATAGATTCCATTTTTTTTAGTTTCTGAGTGGCTGTTTGGCTATCCAAGGGAAATATAAACATTTTTGCTAGTGTTGATGTCTTATGAAGTGGAACTACAGTTAATATTTTGTTTTATGACATGAACCAATTTGAAAAACTTCTATGTAATAAAGAAGTGTAGCAAAACAGAGATGCTTTGTCCTGAAAAAATTCAGGTAAGTCTGAAGGATGGAGAGAAACATTCTTGTGAGAGGTGAAAGCTATTGAAATAGAAAAAGAGAATATTAAATGTTTGATTATTTTGCAGAGGGATTTAATCTGATTTATGTTTTTTACTGCTTCCAGTAATTGTAAATTTGTGTTTTAATGACTATAATTAATAACTGAGCTCATTTTTTTCCAAAAATATGTGAAATTTTGGTCAGTATCACACTAATTTAATATATGCCCTCTGTCTGCAGAAAGATTTATAATATTTCATTACACCTATGGAGAAAATGCTGATTAAGTCCTCCCAATGGGGACAAGTTTCATTTACAAGGAATTATATGGCAAATAACAAAGGAATATAATAGCTGTTCTAAAATGAAGCCCAAGATTGTATAGAGGACAGAAGGTCATTACCCCAATGGGTATGCAGAGGAAGAAAAAAAAACTAAGAAAAATAAGTATGAGGAAATTTCTTTTTACAATAATAATCTTTTTTGCCTCTCAAGTCCTTCTCAAAATTTCCACATATTTGTTCTAAAATGCCTAACACCCACACTTATTAAAAGAAAATGAAATTAAATGCTGAAGAAGAACTATTTCAGTGTTATTAGTATAATAGAAGAATAAAGGAGTCAATTTTGTTGCGGACAAAGTCATCCAGGAAAAATCACTTAATTTGACTAGAATAAAACATCACAAAAAAGTCTTATATCATTAGGGGATTAATAAATATAATATGAACTATGAATAAATGAAAAATACAAATTCTCAGAACAATGAAACAAAAAATAGTGTTAGAGGTCAGGCAGCAAAAAACAGATATTGGTACTAATGTTTTAGAAAGAAATTTTCAAAATAGAAAACAATTTTTTTTTCAAATAGTCCCCACAGCACATAGTCATACAGAACTGCACATGAGAAAGATAGAGTGTATGAATCCATGGATGTGGAAAGCATAAAAAAATCCTGAAAAACATTACTTTAGAGACAGATGAAAGATAATGATAGTATGTGTCTTAGGAGTAGAATKGAGCAGAGGATGACGAGGGAAGTAAGTTTTACTCTTTGCAAATRTACCTCTATGATTTCCAAATAATAACATGAATTCCCATGCATTCCAACTAGCTTTAAAAGAAAAGAAAAAGRCTCTGATAATTAATTTCAGAAAGCCAGAAAGGATATACCCTCTTAATGTCAGAGGAAGACTAGATTACTAATCCTAGAAAACAAAAATACATGTTTTCCCAGTGACTTCTTCCCTTGCCCCAAACCAGCTATTCAAGATAATTAGTGCACAGAGTAATTGAAGACTTTAAATGTTTATAGCCAGGGAGGTAAACAAGCAATTAGTGATAGCACAGGTGTGAAAGGAAGCTAAGTGAACTTACAGGGTGCTATGCTGGAAGTATACAGTCTATGTTTGACTTAAAATATAACAGTGTRTTTAGGGGGATCTAGAAGCAAAACACAACATGCTTACACAATAAAACCCAAAACCAAAAATAAAACAAAACAACAACAACAAACCAAAAACCACCAACAACAAACCCCCTCAAGCAAGCAAATAACCAAAGCAAGGCTGAAAGTGTCAGGAAGGAATTTGGGTTTAAAATTGTCTGAAATAGGCTGTGCCCTTCAGGAAACCAACTTAGGCCTGACACAAAGCAGTATAAATAAAATCAATGGTGAAGGCTGTCACAGAAAGTTAGTCTGGCTATGCTGATATTTCAGATTCACAAAGACATCAACCATTAATGAAAGGTAACTTATCAAGCCTCTTCTTCCCTTAAAGAAGTGTGATGCACTTTCATAGAAGTAATTAGTGTTCGAAGACAAGAGCCAGGAGTGAATCTTCTGTTCCTTCTTTCTGTCCATATGACAGGAGTTGGCCAAACATCCAGTGTCTTTCTGGAGCCACAGAAACTACCTATTCAAAAATAATGAAATKAGTGTATTCTTATTGCCCTGCAGGAAATAATGGATTAGACCTGSATGGCAATCACAAATAGTCAGAGCTTCCTAGACATCTAGTATGTGTGGTTTCTCATTTTGTGGAAGTTTATCCCTCTACTTTCACTGAATTTGTATTTTTTTTTTATTATCACAGCCAAAGTATCTGTTCAACAGAGCCTTCATACATACTAAGAGTCTCATAGATACAYGTCAGAGAAATTGCTAAATAAGCTGCCTATCTTGGTATTAAGCTTGGCATAGAAAGRGATATTTTTTATTTCATAAAGTTAATTCTTGGGTTTTAATTAAATAATTTTAGTATGTCATTAATTTAGATAGTTTATAGAAAATACTGAAGAAAAAAACCAAACAAAATGTAGTGCACACACAGAACTGCAAAATCCTCTGGCACAAAAATCATTGTGGCTTATTCACTAATGGAGAAACAAAAGTGGTCCTCTAATTTTTCCTCTARGRGAAGAGATTTACAGAATGACTTGGTGGAACAAGGGAGAGGAAGGAAGGAASCAAGAAAGGAAGGAAGGATTCTTTCTAAATAGTTAACATGAGTTTATTATGTATTTAAGGCATTGTACAGATGAACAGTGTTCTCCCATGAAATGCATACAGCCATTTCATACAAAAGGCAGTATTAATTTGGATATACATATCTTCAGACGCATTTGTTTTGTTTTACAAAGATTCTGCATATATACCAAAATATTCAATTGAATCAACATGTCCAGTATGCACCTTCAATCAATTGTGAGATAGTAAACTGAAATTAGTTATCTATACTAATTTTAAACTCAGATTCTCTAACTTTTTTATTACAAGAGAAAACTAAGAAAGTTAAGTGGGTTTTAATTCTATAATGAAATTCTCATTAAGTATTTTCTGTAGCTATTTATTAAACTGTTAAAAAAAAATACATTAGACATGATTTTATGCCTTCAGGCTAATAACATTCCAATTAAAATTAAGCATTTAGAAGACATTTAATCTCTACAACTACTTTATGAGCAGCTTATGTTGCAATATATCCTTCACCATGCTGGTTCTGGTAGAATTACATTACTTCAAATGCCCCAGAGGTTGCCTGAGGCAAAACCTCTTCCTTATCCCTCTAGTGTTATAATCCTTTTCCTATATGTGACCCACTGAGAGCCACTTGCACATATCTGGCTCCAGGTATTCCAGTTGCTTTGTCACACACCTTTGAGCAATATTGTTATATTGTCAAGTCCAGCTAAATGAAGCTTTATATGGGGAAGATTCATTAGTCTGTTTTATTAGGTAAATGATTGACTGCATTAAGAGCCTAGAATGAAACTTTATAGCTTGCAGTACTTGAAGAAAGGAAAAGTGGAACAGCTGTTATAAACAGCCATGCCAGATTTAGTGCAATGAAATAAAAATCAAGACAGAGATGGGGGCAAATAAGGTCAGTTTCTCCTTTAAAACAATATAAATTATGCAATAAATAATCTGAATGTGGAATTAGGGAAACTGTAAGACAGAAACTTTCTAGAAAATTTCTAGCTTTTTGAAGTAATCAGCAAAACCAAATAAATTGAGAAGAAAGTATAGTAATCAAACAGCAAAACTTTTCCTAGAATGCTAAGATGTGGAAAAAAGAATTAGTTTGAAAAAATTGGAAAATTATGATGATCTACATTTAAATTTAGTGTTATGCAGAAGTATTAAAAACCCTATCATTATTATTATACTCATGGAACATCAATATGAATGCTCAAATTTAGAATATGTGTAAAAATATTGTATAAAATCTTTTGGGGTTTTTTTACCTACTTCATCAGCTAGAGTAGTAAAAGACAGGACTTACGCAAATCTTACTTCTTATGATATCTATGCTGGCAGAGTGCAAGTGCAACACCACAACAAAGCAAAATGGAAATAAACAGAGGTACAGGGATCCTCCAGAACTCAGACATGTCCAATTACATAGGACAAATTATTTTTCTGGATCAAATCTCTTAAATATCAAGAGTGTGCTTGTTCCTGTTATGTAGGAAGATATTCACTGTACATTTTCCACACATATTTTTGCTTGAGTCCAGGTCAAAAGTCCTTTATCCAAAACAAAAAAAACCCCAAAGTATTTACCAACAACACCATAGATTTAAATAGGAAATGCTGAAATAGTTTTATCATGGGCTTGCTTCTCTTGCTGGGAAATAATGTTGTCAAAATAAACACATGGGTTACTTTAAATCCTCCTTTTATGGTTTGTAATATCTGATCAACTACCTTTTAAAATTTTCACCACAGCACTGTTCTTAAACCCCTGTATTCTAACTTTTTGATTTTGGTTTTTTTTTTTTCAGAAAAGATGCATATCTGGGGCATTGATAAAATAGATCTAGACCTTTCTGAAAGAGGCATGTGATGTTTTCCACAGCTTCTTTCACAGGCAGTTGTTAATAAGTATCTTGCAAAGTCAGAGAGTCTGTTCCTACTCTGCTTTAATAACTGCAATCACCTGACACTTATCAATTGAATGTTATTCAGTTACAGTAGGTCAGCTAATTATCCTGATCATTAACCTTTAAGAGTACAGAGGCTATGATAATCAATGCCACCTTTGGTGTGTGCCACGTCATCTAATGAGTCTGTGTCAGAAAAAGAACTCTTTCACCTCCCAATGGTGCAGGTTTTTATCATTAACTTTCTTAGTCATTTGGTTTCTTAAAAGAATATGAGAAAAACTGGCACCTGGCATGAATCAGCTTATTAAAAGGAATGCATAAAATAAAATTGGTTACTGAAGATGGAATAAAGGAAGCAATATTTCCAAAAAGCTGTATGAATCATGGTACAATTTGAAAGCATCGGGAAGTTCTAATAGTCAGAAAAGTGGCAGAAAGTAGCAATTAATTAAATATAAAGAAAAATCTGCTGTATCTAAGTAGTTTATAGTTAAATGGAAGACACTATCATAAACAGAATGGTGAGTAGCAATTTAGGAAATGCAATTAATTTTACCCCAGCAAGGTTTTAAGTACATTTTTTGGTTCAGTTTCATGTAAGTTATAAGGAGATAATATTCTCCTTCATCTGAAGAATATATAACACAAGAGCATGCAAAGTGATGAAGGGCAAGGTGTGGGTATGAATCTCAGTAAATGGCTAGAATTAAGCATGTGGTATGGGCTCATTATCTAATAATCAAAGGAGTGATAAAGAAAGGCTCATCCAGGACACTCTTCATCCTCTGTATTTTACAGTTAGGTGAATCACTCTCTGGAAATACCTTTCTTTCAAGTGTCTTTTGATCTTACTATACTCGTAGTGTCAATGCCTATTTTTCAAAGGGCTTAAACCCRGATTATGAATCCAAACTAGACATGAAATGATGAACTGAAACCYGAGCAGGGGATGTTTTTCAACACTTTTAATACTGTCAGAGCCCTAAACTTTCTTTTCAACATTGTAGACTGATAATTTTCTTTTTGTAGGAAGATAGGATCAGAATTGCGATCCTGAAAAATATGTACATAAGGTTAAATAGTGAACCTTGCATATTCCAGGGAAAGGCTGTCCTGTGCTGTCCTTCCTGCTTCCTGATCAAAATTCATATCATGTCTGTGGTGATATGGGCTCCAAAGAGCATTGGATGGTCTCTCTACCTTCTGAACTCACGAAGAGATCATGACACCTCCCTCAAAAGTGATGCAATTCTATCCAGGAGGAAACACTTCTTACCGGAAGATTCTCTTGCAGTAAAGACTGAAAGATCAAGAATGATGTTCCTTAAACAAGGAATGAATGTAAGAAAATATTTTAGCTGGAAACCAGTGAGGACAAAGGAGTTGCCNCAAGGCCTCCTTCTCCCACTGGCTCAGTCTTAACTCTTTATTAGTCTGACAATTGTGAGGCAAAAATGAGGGATATTTCGGACAGACTCTCACAAATGCATACAGCCATTTCATACAAAAGGCAGTATTAATTTGGATATGCATATCTTCAGACGCATTTGTTTTGTTTTACAAAGATTCTGCATATATACCAAAATATTCAATTGAATCAACATGTCCAGTATGCAYCTTCAATCAATTGTGAGATAGTAAACTGAAATTAGTTATCTATACTAATTTTAAACTCAGATTCTCTAACTTTTTTATTACAAGAGAAAACTAAGAAAGTTAAGTGGGTTTTAATTCTATAATGAAATTCTCATTAAGTATTTTCTGTAGCTATTTATTAAACTGTTAAAAAAAAATACATTAGACATGATTTTATGCCTTCAGGCTAATAACATTCCAATTAAAATTAAGCATTTAGAAGACATTTAATCTCTACAACTACTTTATGAGCAGCTTATGTTGCAATATATCCTTCACCATGCTGGTTCTGGTAGAATTACATTACTTCAAATGCCCCAGAGGTTGCCTGAGGCAAAACCTCTTCCTTATCCCTCTAGTGTTATAATCCTTTTCCTATATGTGACCYACTGAGAGCCACTTGCACATATCTGGCTCCAGGTATTCCAGTTGCTTTGTCACACACCTTTGAGCAATATTGTTATATTGTCAAGTCCAGCTAAATGAAGCTTTATATGGGGAAGATTCATTAGTCTGTTTTATTAGGTAAATGATTGACTGCATTAAGAGCCTAGAATGAAACTTTATAGCTTGCAGTACTTGAAGAAAGGAAAAGTGGAACAGCTGTTATAAACAGCCATGCCAGATTTAGTGCAATGAAATAAAAATCAAGACAGAGATGGGGGCAAATAAGGTCAGTTTCTCCTTTAAAACAATATAAATTATGCAATAAATAATCTGAATGTGGAATTAGGGAAACTGTAAGACAGAAACTTTCTAGAAAATTTCTAGCTTTTTGAAGTAATCAGCAAAACCAAATAAATTGAGAAGAAAGTATAGTAATCAAACAGCAAAACTTTTCCTAGAATGCTAAGATGTGGAAAAAAGAATTAGTTTGAAAAAATTGGAAAATTATGATGATCTACATTTAAATTTAGTGTTATGCAGAAGTATTAAAAACCCTATCATTATTATTATACTCATGGAACATCAATATGAATGCTCAAATTTAGAATATGTGTAAAAATATTGTATAAAATCTTTTGGGGTTTTTTTACCTACTTCATCAGCTAGAGTAGTAAAAGACAGGACTTACGCAAATCTTACTTCTTATGATATCTATGCTGGCAGAGTGCAAGTGCAACACCACAACAAAGCAAAATGGAAATAAACAGAGGTACAGGGATCCTCCAGAACTCAGACATGTCCAATTACATAGGACAAATTATTTTTCTGGATCAAATCTCTTAAATATCAAGAGTGTGCTTGTTCCTGTTATGTAGGAAGATATTCACTGTACATTTTCCACACATATTTTTGCTTGAGTCCAGGTCAAAAGTCCTTTACCCAAAACAAAAAAAAACCAAAGTATTTACCAACAACACCATAGATTTAAATAGGAAATGCTGAAATAGTTTTATCATGGGCTTGCTTCTCTTGCTGGGAAATAATATTGTCAAAATAAACACATGGGTTACTTTAAATCCTCCTTTTATGGTTTGTAATATCTGATCAACTACCTTTTAAAATTTTCACCACAGCACTGTTCTTAAACCCCTGTATTCTAACTTTTTGATTTTGGTTTTTTTTTTTTCAGAAAAGATGCATATCTGGGGCATTGATAAAATAGATCTAGACCTTTCTGAAAGAGGCATGTGATGTTTTCCACAGCTTCTTTCACAGGCAGTTGTTAATAAGTATCTTGCAAAGTCAGAGAGTCTGTTCCTACTCTGCTTTAATAACTGCAATCACCTGACACTTATCAATTGAATGTTATTCAGTTACAGTAGGTCAGCTAATTATCCTGATCATTAACCTTTAAGAGTACAGAGGCTATGATAATCAATGCCACCYTTGGTGTGTGCCACGTCATCTAATGAGTCTGTGTCAGAAAAAGAACTCTTTCACCTCCCAATGGTGCAGGTTTTTATCATTAACTTTCTTAGTCATTTGGTTTCTTAAAAGAATATGAGAAAAACTGGCACCTGGCATGAATCAGCTTATTAAAAGGAATGCATAAAATAAAATTGGTTACTGAAGATGGAATAAAGGAAGCAATATTTCCAAAAAGCTGTATGAATCATGGTACAATTTGAAAGCATCGGGAAGTTCTAATAGTCAGAAAAGTGGCAGAAAGTAGCAATTAATTAAATATAAAGAAAAATCTGCTGTATCTAAGTAGTTTATAGTTAAATGGAAGACACTATCATAAACAGAATGGTGAGTAGCAATTTAGGAAATGCAATTAATTTTACCCCAGCAAGGTTTTAAGTACATTTTTTGGTTCAGTTTCATGTAAGTTATAAGGAGATAATATTCTCCTTCATCTGAAGAATATATAACACAAGAGCATGCAAAGTGATGAAGGGCAAGGTGTGGGTATGAATCTCAGTAAATGGCTAGAATTAAGCATGTGGTATGGGCTCATTATCTAATAATCAAAGGAGTGATAAAGAAAGGCTCATCCAGGACACTCTTCATCCTCTGTATTTTACAGTTAGGTGAATCACTCTCTGGAAATACCTTTCTTTCAAGTGTCTTTTGATCTTACTATACTCGTAGTGTCAATGMCTATTTTTCAAAGGGCTTAAACCCRGATTATGAATCCAAACTAGACATGAAATGATGAACTGAAACCYGAGCAGGGGATGTTTTTCAACACTTTTAATACTGTCAGAGCCCTAAACTTTCTTTTCAACATTGTAGACTGATAATTTTCTTTTTGTAGGAAGATAGGATCAGAATTGCGATCCTGAAAAATATGTACATAAGGTTAAATAGTGAACCTTGCATATTCCAGGGAAAGGCTGTCCTGTGCTGTCCTTCCTGCTTCCTGATCAAAATTCATATCATGTCTGTGGTGATATGGGCTCCAAAGAGCATTGGATGGTCTCTCTACCTTCTGAACTCACGAAGAGATCATGACACCTCCCTCAAAAGTGATGCAATTCTATCCAGGAGGAAACACTTCTTACCGGAWGATTCTCTTGCAGTAAAGACTGAAAGATCAAGAATGATGTTCCTTAAACAAGGAATGAATGTAAGAAAATATTTTAGCTGGAAACCAGTGAGGACAAAGGAGTTGCCRTTATTCAGAATCTCGGCATGACTGSATTAGGAGGCAGGAACCACAGTGCATTGGTTACTGAGCAGTTGCATGAGTATGCAGAGTCTGGAATAGTGTTAAAAGGACTGTGATTGATTACAGTGGAAGCTCACCTTGATCTTTGAACCCTTGATTCCTCTTATTCCCAGATCTCACATTCCAGTAACTTTCTAACTACATCTTTAATTTAAATAAGGACGCGCCTGTGGCAGGAAGGTATCTCTAAAATCCGTAATCATTTTTGTCCATGACACATAAACAGAAGTATTTTCTTAATATCTTCTTTTTGGTCTTGTTCTGAGCACATGACACATGGCCCTTAATCTTGRTTCATGACTCCTAATTTGTCACTGTTGTTTTCTGATATATGACGAGATGTAGGACCTTGAAACAGGTCTGTCTTTTCATGATAGGAAAAATATGTTTGAGATCTTGCTCAATAATTTTAATGGTAATGGTAATATGTTATGGAAATATCATTGCTGTATGTATAAAACACCTGAAAACAGAGAGACAAGGTAAAAATACATGCATTTTGATTAAAAAAATATAAGTATAAAAACTTTTAGTTAATGTTTTTCAAAGCTAAATTATTTGCAACTGAAATGTTTATTGTGTGAAATTWATTAAATTGGCAAAGTGTTATTAACTACTAGAAATGCAAATCAGCAAAAGATGGCAAATAAACGAGAAAAGCGTCTGATGGAAACCTAGGCATAGAGCAGTATTTAAAGATTGAATCATACATTAACAAACTCAACAAACAAGAACAAGCTGTGAAATACATGGTTTTTACAGAAGAAGAAAGCTCCAGCAAACAAACAAAAAATATGGACTTGGGCCAAACTCCACACACAGCTCTTATGGGAATTTATTTAAATATATTTTAGGAGATTTCCATGACAAAGGATAGTGTACAGCTTATGAAAAGATGTGTAAAAAGTATCACCATAGAAACTTGCTTGAGAAAATCAGGATCTCTCTTCAAACTCTGGCATAAATTTGTGTAATTTGACTTATGTGAATGCAGATCTGTCACAGAGAAACACTAAAAACTTCATTAGTATGGGAAAGAAAAGGAGATAATTTTAAAAAACAAAATGAAGCTTTGCAGGAAATAATCTAGACCATGAGATAGGTACCCATCTGTTGTTTAAGATAAGACAAACACTCCCACAATCTATTAAATGATGCAATTGTTGAAGAAAAAAAGTTATTTTCATGATCAATGTAAAGTAAAGTATTTTAAAGAATCCTTTTACAATCCTTAGGTGTGTACTAAGGAAACAAAAGAGTGTTTTACTTTCCACTTATTAGCCTTGTCTGTCAGAGCTGAAACATTTTGGGCAATTGAGGGATGTAGTTTTAGCTGTGACTTCAAGTAAAAACACATTTAAACTTAGACACAAAGCAGAATATTAGTATTGGAGCTCTCTTTCAAAATATGCTTTGTTTTTCACTCAGTTGTGTTTAAATTACAGTTCTTTGGCTCCCCCCCTTCATATGAAAGCTGAAATTATATGCATTTCCCTCGAAGGGCTGTCAGAGGCTGTAAAGTTTGTATCCTGACTCTCTGCCTCTGGTAACAGTAATAAAAATGAGGTGAAACCAAGCATTAAAAACATCCTAGAAACAAATGGTCACTTTCCTGCAGCTTATTGGCAAATTCAGGGGGAACATGACTTTTCCCAAGAGGCAAAGTATGAAATTGACAATAATCATAGGGTTGAAACACTCCTTTWTCACATTTGTTTCAAAGTGAATTTTCTTTTAGGAATTATTTCTTCTAAAAATGTTTTTACTTTCTTACACCTCTAGAGTGAGTAATATARAGAGTAATATAAAGGGTAATATAAAAAAATTCTCTTTATCTTACTTTATTAATTGTTATACCACTTGATTAATTAATAAAAGGAAGACACAGTTTTTACTCAGGCACATCTCATATTATTAAAGTCTCTTGCTTTCTACTGATTGATTAGACATTCATGACRCTATGTTTCATTTTCTCAAAATTGTTTTTTAAGCTTCAACCTCTTCTGCTTCAATCCAAATTATATTTATCATATTTASTCAGCACCAACAGTCTAATTCACAGTCTAGAAAGTGCATCTGTGTCTTATTCCTGACAAGGGCCATATTTTTTACTTCCTCATCAGCTTCCTGAACCAAAACAAACCAATGTATACAGTTTTGCAGAAATGGGTGAGGCTTTCATGCTTATTTACCTGCTTGAAAGTCTAGGGATTTGCATTAATTACCCCYAGCTTTGATAAAACAGCCTTTTTCTGAATTTATTCATCCATAATGCTGTGCATCTCAGTGTTATGGTCTTTGAAGTTTCCATGCTTCCAAAGGCTTTCATCTGTCACAAATGGAAATGAGCTTGTGCTGATAGGGCCAGGTTGCAGTGACATAACTCCATCAGTGGAAAATTTACTCCTTGATATTTCAAATATTAGTAACAATTATCTGTCATATAGATGTAATGACAGTGTATTGTAGCTAATAAACTACAGAAGAAGCATGAATACCTAAAATTGACTTCAAAAGTAGAAAAGCAAGAATGATTTCTATGGTTTTCTGTTTTGTCTGGAGAACAAATACAGATAGATWTAAGTTCTAGAAAACACAGATATTTTTCTCATTGCAGCAAGCTAAGCTTTTAGCAGGTATTTTGGGTATTGCTACAGCTTATAACAAGGTGTTTGAGGGTGTCATTCATGGATGACTAGTAGATAACAAGGTAGTTCAAACATATAATGAAGCTCATGAATAATGCAAAACAGGAATGTCAGAATTTAAAAGCCTTAAGGAGCTACGACTCTGCTGGCCAGCTCAATCTAGCTGGTGCTCAATGACTTCTAAAGACACTCTAAAGAAACTCAGAAATGAAATCTTTGAAAATGTCATGCATCATATTTGTAAAATCATCAAAGACTCTGAGTCTCTGAATCTCAGATATGAATCACTGAATCGATATGAATCTCAGATGTGAATCTCCTATCTCTGAATTAGTACATTAAGCCAATATATGGCTTAAATCATTATTGAAATCAAAGAGAGGGAAGATGACTTTTATGATATGTTGATAAAGAGAACTTTGTAGACCAGTGTCATGTCTTGGTGTAGACAGTGAAAAAAAATTGTGTGTATATGAATAAACCTGGYACACCAAATTAAAACACAAGCCATTTTTGTGCATGCCTCATAAATACATTAGCCTTTTAAAGAATCCATAACATTGTGCATGAAGATCCTTCCAAAAATCTTTCAGGAAGATCTCACAGGAATTGCTCCTAAAAAATAAAATTCTAATGGGCTGCTGTGGTTCTGCCTCYGGCAGCAGATCAGCCCCGTGCAACCCCTAGGTCACTCCCACAGTGGGTGGGGGAGAAATTAGAAGTTTACAAGTGGGAAAATTCATGAGATGAGGTAAAGAGACTTTAATAGGTAAGGGAAAAGGTGCACATTAATGGCAAAYCAAAATGAGGAATTCCTTCACCGTTTTTGATTGGCAAGCAGGTGTTCATCCATCTCCAGAAAAACCAGGCTCCATCACGCATAGCAGYGACTTCGGACAAATGCCATAACTCTGAACACCCTTTCTCCATATTCCTCATAGCTTTTATTGCTTAGTGTGACACCCCACAAGGTTATGGGATATCCCTTTGGGGAGGGAGAGTCAGCTGGCCCACCTCTGCTCCCTCTCAAACTCTCATGCACGCCCACCCTGCTTGCTTACAAACCAACATAAGAAGAACTTGACAATCACTTCACACGAGATGTTGTATATGCATTTCTCTGAAGTTCTGTCCCAGTCAAAACCAGTACAGGAGCTCAAAACCAGTACAGGAGCTAAGAGATGTAGTCCCTCTGTGCCTCAGCAAACAAAAAATAAAGAAACAAAAATAAAACCAACAAGATATTAATTTTCAGTCTAGTTCTAATGCTGGAACCCTACCAGAATACCTGTGGAGACTCACACTTTGTATATCCATCACAGATAGAAGAAAAAGAATGAATAATGAAGGATAAAATTTGTACATGACATACAGTTTCACACAAATTTGTAATCACTGGCTTAAATCTGGCTGCAGAAGTGAAGGAATGACAACAGAGTAAAGGAAATTCAGTGTTGATAGCTAGGGATAGTATAAGGAAAAAGGATGAATGATGACATGGAACAGGGCACAGATTTAGTTTCGAATTTTTAGGAAAAAAGCCTGTTATGAAAGGGTATGAAAATTCTGTGCAAGAATGGAAAATGAATACCAAATTATTATGTATCTGTTACAATTAAGGCAACAACAAAAATGGGTGGCTGAAATAACCAGATAATAAATTTAGAGCAAACAAAATTGGGTAACTTTTATATGATGTATAATTACACTGTGGAACTCATGAATGCAGACAATAGAGCTGTAAAGAGATTTTTGAAAGGACCAGGAAATTCAGAGAAAAGAACTCATTGTTATCTATTTAGAAACATGGTAAGGTATAATCTTTGTTTCAAGAGGTGTTTTACTCATAGATTGTWGCTGGAAGAYTGTATCTGTCAAAAACCCTGTAATTGCATCAGTCACTGAGTACGTCTGTAATCTTTAACTTGTATTTGTTCTTAGTACCTTTTACTTTAAATTCTGCTTCAGATTGCTAGCAAAAAAAAAAAAAAATAGATGAAATGAAGCTTTATTGGGAAGACAATAGAGCTGTTGTGTTTTTAGAGAAGGGAAGAATGGAATGCAAGAGGTGAAGCAGAATCCTTGTTGGCAGTGCCAGAAAGTTTCTATTTGGCAACCCTTTTAATGAAGGAWTTTTTCTTAATATATAATCTAAACCTTCTTTAGCACAGCCTGAAACCTTTTCCTCTTGTCCTATTGCTTTTTACCTGAGAGAAGAGACAAACCCCTGCTTTGCTACATCCTTCTTTCAAGTATTTGTAGAGAGCCATAAGGTCTTTTTGATTTTCCTGTTCTCCAGGCCAARCAATCCCACCTCTCAGCCATTCCTCATAAGATTTGTACTCTAGACCCTTCATCAGCTTTGTTGTCCTCGTAGGCACTCCAGYTGTCTGAGTCATCCTACCAGATTTMCATGACGGTAATTATGTAAAGTTTTCCTGCTGTGCATGACAATGTCAGAATAGGAAAAATTATGAGAATCACCTTTCATCCTGACAAAATTCTGAGAGCCCCTCTTAGTATTATAAATTAGGAATGGTCCATCCTTCAGATTTAGGACATTGTCTTTCAGGGAATTATTTCAAATTTATATTTCACTATTTAAGAATATAAAGTTAGATCAAATTATATATTGTCTTTTGAGGCTAGACCTACAACAAAACCAGGGAGAAAATAAGGAATGAAGTAGAAAAGTCTGAACAAGAGAAAGTGACAAGTGRTACATAAGCACAAGTGTAAGAGAAATTATTTTACGTGTCTAATCTTAAATTAATAAAATTCTCTTGTTAGTAGAAATGATGGATAATAGTTTGTGTGTAGCGATGTCAAAGGGTAAAGATTTATTCACATTAATAAACTTTGCTGTTTTCCTCCCTCTGTTACTTTTTCAAGAACTCAGGTAACATATTTTATATATAGGGTCATTATAACTAAACATGAGCCACWTATCTCCACATATTTACCACTTGTTCAGAATTCTTTGTTTTAGTCTATCAAAGTTCAAAAATCTTGGCAGTTGAAGAAATTATATTTTTGAACTAAGCAAAATCTTCCTTTATTCTCCTTTCCTTAAATTTGAAAAAAGTCAAGTTCTCTTATTCTGCTTTCTTGTAAAAAGTATCTCAGTACTCTGAAAATCTGGCCTCTACTAGAGCTTTTCCATTATGAAAACGTTGTTATTATCCTGGGGTACAAATCTCTGGACACAATAATCCAGGTTTCATCTCTCAAGTGCTGAATAGGTGCGAGCCGCCGCTTCTTTGCAGTGCTGGCTGCACTCCTGGTAATAAACAGGCATTGTAGTTGGCTACATTTGCTGTCAGCGCATGCCAGAGTCACATGCAAGACATTCTGGTCTTTTTCTATAAGAATACTTTTTAAGTCTTGTATTTTTTTTAAACTCAACTACTACCCAAATGCTGYTTGTTGCACCTGTCCTTAGCAGAAAACTGCATTTGTTTTTGTTGAACATTATGAGGAAATTTCAGGCCATTTTACAGCCTATCAAGATTTCAGTGAGGATTAGTTCCCCATAGTTTGTCATGGCTTGGAGCATTCAGTCCCATCATACAGTATTTCAGGTGCATAACTATAATAGCTCCAGTAGAAAATCCTGAGTAATGCTACTGACCAGTGACTTTGTGCTATTACATAACAAAATCAGGAGGACCTGCCAATTTATTTTCACCTTCAAGTCCATTTACTCAGTCCATAACTAATCACACTGGCTGTAAAGTTTGTGTGCAAGATCATATTAAAAACCCTGATAAAACTACCACGTCCAGCATCTACTTCCTTTGAGAGGAAAGCCAGGAAGCTCATAACAAAAGGAAAACAAATTGATCAGACATTATATGCYCTTGGTAATTCCCATATCTCTGTTTCTAATCACAGTCGTGGTCTTCATGCACATGCTTTCAGGTGGATTTTATCCATAGCTTTTTCAGGTGATTTGTTTAGGCTGATGATCCTGTTGCTCTCCAAATAGTCCTTCTTCTTGTTCTCAAAAATGTTGCCTTTTTGCAACATGACCATGATTGCAAAGATTTAGAGAGTAGGCACACAATGACATCACCCAACTTCATTAACAGCTTCACATGTCTGATGCCATGGGGTTGCAAAATGTTCAGTTTGCTGAAGCTGCATAGATATATATGTCTACAAAACTATAAAAGTATACCTCTAGGTATTTATTATTTATTTATTAATATATTTTGATTATATTCACAMACTCTCTCTTACAGCCCTTTGATAATTAGTAAATAAGTATTACTTGAATCCCTRTGGAAGAGAACATGAGGCAGGCTCAGAGAAGCCAGTTCTATTAAAGACAGTGCTGATYTGGAGAGATAAAGGAAAACTGTATGGAAAACATAAATTTATGGACAATTCTAGATTTTCCTAAAGGAAACAAACCCATGCCTGTTCCTTTGTTTATCCACATGCCTATAGCTGTGAATTAAGTTAGGTTAAAAAAAAATATTTCTGACTCAGGAAGCAATCTTTTTCCTGTTGCTGCCTCTCTATGTTGACCAGAATTAATTCAGCAGTTACTGCTCATCTGAAACCTCTTTGAATGCTATTGAGTATTGTGCTGGCAGTCAAACTCCCAACTTGCAAGAACAACAGCTTCCTAAGGATATATCAATTTAATATTTTCTCAAAATAAKGTTCCAAGATGTGAGTTTAAATAATAAGATGCATTACTTTAATTATCTTAGAACAATAAAATGAAAATTAAAATTATTACTTTGATACATTTAAATATGTTATTTATAATATGAAAAATATGATACATGCAGGAATTACATGTTTTTATTTTGCTTTTAATTCCATGACTAATTAATGGAAATTTGAACATAGGAAAGAGAATAAGTAAAATAATAGATATATTTTTTTAAAGTGCCTATTTTCATGTTATTTGAATGAACTTAGTAATATTGCTTGAAAGAGCTGACCACTAAGGATTTTGAAGAAAGCATTTTGGAATTATATTGTTATTAGGATAATGAAAGCTTGCAGTATGGCTGAAACTGTTAGTAGAGGTGAAGATGTGGTCAAAACCAGACAAGTTGGTGTCCTCTCCTGTGTATGAGTACCAAGAAGAAAAAGCACCAGGAAACACYCTCTATGTCGAATTGCCAGCTTTCTGAACAGAAAAGAACAAAGGCATCAGGATTCAAAAGAAACTGCTTTCAAAGCAGCTATTTGTTGGTAAATTCCCTGACTTTTGCTCTCAATATRTGTCAGCATCACTTTGATATAAACATCAGAGCGCAGCCTCAAGCCAAGTTCTTCCCCCTCAGACTGAACCTTAGCGGGTTGCCAGTCTGTAGCCTAACACTTACAGAAACCCCACTACTGAATGGAAAACTAGTTCTATGGAAAATATAGACTTATGAAACTCAAAATGCACTATACCATCTGAGATGGGTATCCCCTGGAGCATGCTGTGTCCAGTCAAAAAAGAAAATATCCATGATTGTGAGAATTTAGAAGATTTTTTTTGTCAGAAGATTTTTTTTCTGATACCTGAGGTATAAGCCCATGCCTCTCAAAACTGATGCCTGTCCTCAACAAAAGTAGCAACATCCATTAGATGGCATAGAAAATAGTGAGTTTCTTCCATATCTTCTGATTAAGCTTGGTGACGTTAGAGTAGAACATATTTTCTTCCAGAGAAATTGCAACATTTCTTTCACAGAATCACGGAATGGGTAMGGTTGGAAGTGATCACATTGGGTCATCTGGTCCAACCTCCACATTTAAGTAGGGTCATCCCAGAACACATTGCACAGGTTTGCATCCAAACAGTTCTTGATAAACTACARTGAGGGAGGCTCCTCAGCCTCACTAGGCAATCTGTTCCAGTGCTCAGTCACCTGCACAATATAGAATTCATCCTCATGTTCAGGTGGAACTTCCTGTGCCTCCGTCTCTGCCTGATTCCTCTCATCCTGTTGCTCGGCACCACCAAGCACAACCCTGGTTCCACCTCCTTGACACTCTCACTTCAATGCTTTTAGATGTTGATGAGATCCCCTTGTCTCTCCTTGAGAGCTAAACAGGCCCAACTTTCTCAGCTTTCCTTGTAAGAGAGATGCTCCAAGTTCTCTCTGTGCATAGAAGTGTTGGTAGTATGGGTAAGGGAGCAAAAGATAAGTAAATTTCTGTAAATTAAATTGTTTGGGGGATTTTTTATTTTTTGAAATCAATATTTTCTAGACCTTGTATAATGACTGAATCTTCTGAACAAATTATTTTCTTCATAATGTCTTTTTTTCCACCAATAGTAGRCTGACCTTTGATCAATAGATTTTTTTCTAGCAATTTTAGATGGCTAAAGGCCTGAATGTAGACTTAGGAGAAATAATTTAAATTGTGCCACAGATTTTCCTCTGCTTTGTCAATTTTARTTAATAATAAAATCTCTTGCTGCTTTTTGAGATTTTTCTTTTTTGACTTTTTACAATTCAAATGTTTACAAAGTGTGAAATGTTTTATTTTCTGATGAAAAATAAAATCAGATCATTATTATTGATTATATGTTTGGGCACTTACAACTATTTAATTAATTGATACTTGGTATTTGACAAGGACTCTGTAGGCTAGGTGCTTAGAGAGCTAAAGCACACAGCAGCCCTGTAAAAAAATAGAAAGTGATATTTGATTTTCTTCARTTCAAGTTATTAATTTGAGTTATTAATACAGTTAGTGAGAGAAGTAAAGGGTGATGACAGATTTTTCTTTATCACTAATCAGTAATTGTCTTTGAGATAGGACCTGAACTCTCAGAAACCAAAATTAATAGTCTGCTTTAAAGAATCATGAAGAATCACTRCATAGGCACCACAGAGAATGCTCAGCTTAAACAGGCAGACTTATATTCTTTGTGTTAAGAACTCAGAAAATGCTTAAATTCTATGGTAACTTGACAGACCTCATCAAGTAACTGCAAACTGTATTTCAGAGGTGATATAAAATGAGCAAATGAAATCAAAACTAGAACCAGTTCATAAATTAAGAAAAACAGCATGTATTTATTTGTTGTTAATAGTTTCTTTAGCACTGTATAGAATGAATGCATTGTGTATATGCTGTTCTACATTGCAGATTTTCAAGGGCACTTCTGAATTCAGTCACGTCATTATAGCTTGGAAAGCAAACTGGAAACATTTTCCATTCACTAAATTAATTCTCAAATTGTTTCCTCACCATTACAAGAAGTCTCAAAAAGCTTGTTATAAATGTTCTGTAAGCAACAGTGGCAGCAAATAAAAGCATCATATATTTAACTCATTCTATTCTGCCTATTGAATATGCCAAACAATAGACTGAGATAGAAACAAACCTCTGATTTTTCAACACCCTAACAAAGCAGATTGTCTTTTTGTGTCTGAAAACACAGAATCAACGTTTTTACTAATCTGTTTGGGACTTGGCTTTTTAATTTGTAAAGATCATTATTTATACCATTAAAAAATTAGAAACACTTTTACAAGCAGAAAAAMTAAATTCAACTCTTCCAAAATAATGGGAAAATATCTTTTAGCTGATTAAATCACAGAAATAGATCAACATTCTAATCTGAACATGAATCTTTAACTCTGGGCTGACTTCCGTAAAAGATATTACTCAAAATAGGCTGATATAAATTGAATAAAAATGGCATAAAAGAAACAGGCTTAAACAGTATGTTGTATTTGGGGTGAATATTTAGCTTTGGTGATGGGTATAGAGCTAGAGATATCAGCTTGCCCACAAAGAACTAAAATTTTCTTTCACCTAGGTTGTGTTAAATTACAATATATTTTACTTTGTATAGCTTATACAATGTTTCCCATAATCAAGCCTGTATGCGAGTGGATACCATATATACAGAAATGTACAAACTTTTCAAGGGGACAGATGGATCATATTAGATTTTCCTTCCCTAAAAACATGTAGAGTATTAGCAGTGTAACTAAACTAGTTGTGTRAAACCTAGTAGAAGTTAGTCTATGCAGAGATACTCAATTTATATGATGGCAAAGTATAAAATGCCTTCATAGAGCATTAAGTAGGCACCCCCATGTATATTTCTCCTTTTCAACTGCATTTCTAAACAACATTTTGTATCCCACATATTATCCTGTGGTTTTGCTTGAAACTGGTGGCAATTATTTCTTAGACCAKCTAAAATAGATCTGAAAATATATATGGGATTTTCTGAAACATTCTTTTAAGTGTCATGCAAAAGTGGAGRTAGGGACAAATACCCCGTGGATCTGGGAAGATGATAATTCTAGTACTGGACATGTTGGGTTCGGTAACTGGAGATAAAATATGGCAATGTGGATGAAAAACAGAGAAAAAAATGTAGAGTGCTGCAGGTGGGTAACAAGTGGATTTCTTGTCCTGTCTGGTTGTCAATAGGTGCTCTGTGGCTCTGAAAACTGTTACCCACTAAGAGACAGCATGCAGAAGTACAGAGTATATAAGTACAGAAATTAGTATTATTCTATTGCCACCTACCAGATTAGAAAWGGTATGTAAGCTTCAAAAAACATTTCATCTAACAATTATTTTGTTTCTCTAATGTATGGATGACTCTGTGGCAGAGATTTTAGCATTACTGATTGGAATACTTTAGAATGGAGGTGTCATGGGAATTCTCAGAACCAAATTTAGGGCCTTGATTTCCTGTGCCGTGCATAGAAAGATGTTCACGTCTGAAAAGTTTATTTACAAAAACAATGTTAGCATGAGTTTTTTTCGTTGATGCAGGGAGATGAGAGATGATTCTTCTTGCAGCAACAGATAAGTATAACGGCACAATTCTTGGAGTTGCAATAGATATCTTGTCATGTCATATACTGGAATGAATGAATAATCTTGTACATCACTGTTAAAGCCCAGAACAATGAGTGCAGGACTACATGAAGTAGAAAAAGAAGAAAGAAATACTGAAGAGTGTTATACGCCTTGCTTTGAGGGGCATGAATGTCCTTGCTTCATTTCCCCTCCATGCATTTTTGGACAATTAAACAGCTTAATTTAGAAAGTACATGAGTGTAACTGAATAGTAGGTATATTTCCTTTGAAAAGTTACCTGTGGAATATGTTGCTACTTCTTTCAATGCCTTGTTCATGAGCCTATAATGTCTTTTTCTACAGTAAGTTGTCTTGAAGTTGTTCTGTTATGGAGCAAATAATTTGATATTCATTAACTAATAGTAGGTCTGGACCTATGTAAGAACAAAGGTCGGCATGATAGAAGACCTGGAGTAAAGCCTTCTGTCATTTACTCTTATCTTTTTGGATATACATTAGTTGAAATGGAACTTGTCACTCTGAGAGGACTTATGCATGAGGCATGAGTGAACAAAAGGAAGACACTGGTTTTATTAGAGCAGGATGGAGACTGAGTGAAGAGAAGCTGAAACATTTTTGAATGCATTCTGAGAAGAACTCTCAAGTACCAGTAGTAATTTAAAGACACAAATTAAATTCCTCTGTGTGTTAACTTCTTCAAGTTTATGCTACAGAGTAGGAAGATGATTTTTAAATGACTGCAACCTGGACATGGGTGCCAGGAGCAAGAGCTTAATAAATAATCATCTTTTAAAAGCCTTCAAGAATGTTCTGTGCCCAAGGCATATCACTATTTACCATATTTAATTCAYTTTAATCTGCCATGTTTACATGGTTAACCTAGTTTATAGCAAGAACATTTTCAAACACTTTTCCACTTTGTAGCCAAAATCTCTCTTAGCTCAATGGATCCTAATTAGTATTCTTATTTGTAGACACAGAGGCAAAATTCAGAATGAAAACYTATGTTATATACTTATAAAGTATCTTATTTATGTTTGTCCTTTTCCATTACATATTTGACTCCCATCTTACCAAAGCACTGTCATCTATTTGAAGATTCTTTAACTCTAAGTGGAAGAATTTAAATACCAGGAATAAGTGATTTTATCATTGTTGCTCTCAATTTTCACACTTAAATTTTTTTTTGTTTTAGCTGTACTCACCTCAATTTTCTGTGAAGAGAAACCTTGTTGTGTTTGAGTGCCAGCAATCACGTGGATAATATTTAGATAAATCCAAAAAAAAAAAAGACTTACAGTACCTTTTAACTCTCTCTTGCAATTCCCATTATGTGACTCAGGCATTAGAGTGTTGGGAAGAAAATACAGTTTTAATGTAGTGAAATTGACAAAATACACTGGGGGGCTGCAGGGGTGGGAGTGAGGAATTTCTGTCAATGAACAAAAAGGTCATCTTCCCTGACTTGCTGTGCACATGAAGCATTGCAAAGTTTGGCAGAGTTTTTGGTTTTTATGAACTTCTGTTCATCTTTTTTGGGCCTGAGCTACTTGAGACAGACTTCTGAAAGATTAAGAGACACATAGTAAGAGTTTGGAATAGACTGCCTTCTGCTAAGGTGGCTCATCCCAGAATAAACAGTGGGATCATTATTTAAGTGTGAAAGAATGGAGACCAAGTCTGTCTTCTCTTGCAATTGAGAGAACCCCCCCTCCCCATTATGTTTTCCTTGGAAGCAAGCAAATCAAAGAAAGAAAGAAAGAAAACCAAAAAAAAAAAACCTCCAAAAGTAAACAAACAAGAAAGAAGAAAAATAAATGAGAAAACAAATTCAGTAAATTTAGGCGTGGGTACTTTGGGAGCTAAAGAAAACAAAAAATATGAGTTATTTACATGAATTGCTTAATTTAAAAATGCATGATAGAAAAAACAATCTTTTTAAACTTTCAAAATATATTAAAAAAAATTGTTACCAGTAAAACATGTATAGAATCCATATATTATTCTTTTAATTCAATTTTCAGTTTAAGTTGTGACCTCTTTTCCCTGTGAAATGAAAGTATAACAAATAAGAAGCTAATGCCATCTTACAGATTTGTTACTGCATTCTAAGTTAAGATTATTTGTAGGGATTTTCTGTCCTTAGCATTGGAATTAGAGAGATTGATTCTGTTCTCACAATCAAAATGAGGATAGCATTTGGCCTCCCACCTCATCTTTCACATTGACACTTAAATAGTAGCTTTTTATACCAAGCAGACCTGGAATGAATTTTCCTACAGGCGGAGGTTTTAAAGTAATCAGCAAAGACAGATCTGTACAAAGAACGGAGGCATCTCATGATCAGGAAGGATGGAAAACATTCACTTGAGCAGATGTTATTTTACAGACAATAAATGTCACTGCTATTAGAGACTAGCAAGACAGAAGAAGGCAAGGTAGACAAAGTGAGGCATGAGAAGGCAAAACAGAATGGAGGAAGAGACATTCTTAAAATAACTATCAGAGATTTGAGCACCAGGATATAAAATATTTCATGGTATCAGGGCTATAAGTCAAGGGTCTCTCCTCTGCCTTTACATGTAGGCTTCTTGTTTCAAATTCTTCCTTTTGTTGTTTATTAAAAACAGTATTTTTATCAAGATAATTTCAGCCATGAGAGTAATGTAAGCAAAACTCTGGTTGAAAGCTTGTACAAAGGTACAGAGTTTTTTTCAATAAAAATCAGTTACCTTTAATCATTTTCCTTTCCTTCCTTTTCTTTTTTCTTTTTTAATTTATGCCTTTTTTTCCTGCTGAGGTGAAAGAGAAGTTGTGCAAAAAATTGTTACAAAATAAAACTCTTTCTCTTACTCTATCATTTCAATTCTTTCTCTGATAAATTTCACAAACAGATACAGGATGAAACAAGACGTTGCTTTTATTTATTTTCACATTTGTCTTCATACCTGTGCTTCTTTTGGCTTATTATTTCTACTGATCTTCAACAAGTCACATGATTTTTCTTGGCATAAAGTGCTGTGAATAGGATGCTGCAAATCAAAGTCCTGTGAAGCAGTAGTGCTCTTGATTCCCTGCAGTGTTCAAGGTCAGCAGCAGATGTGGCCTGAAGTTCTGCTCCTTGAATCTTGACCTTCACTGAGTGATTCTCTAACGACTTGGGAGGGACATCATAATTAGATAAAAACCTTGCCTATCTTTATTAAAGGGCACCAGATTAAATTCTCTGCATGTTTGATGAGAAGTGAAGTGATTGTTTTCCCCACTTCAAATGCTTCACCATGCCTTTTCATTAATGTTTTATTACTTGCGTACTGAATCCTCATGCTTTTGAGAGTTTCTAAGGAAAAGGAAAAAGAAACATTCTCCTTACAAAACTGAAAATCATCTTTTGATGGAAAGTCTTTCAAAGATAGCCATATTTTGTGTATGTACACATTGAACACCCATTTGAAAAAGATGGAGTATATCTTTTATATAAAAGATGGAGTATACATTCCTCATATAGTATATGAGGAATGTAATTAAAAATCAGTATTTTAAGTAAACCTCAGTCACAAATTACATCAAGCTTTCAACACAATAGACCATGTAATGTAATCAAAGCTAAAGTGAATTAAATGCTTTCACTCTTTAGGTTGTTCGATTAATCCATTGAGTTACAGATGAGCTTTTGAAGAAAGGATGATAAAATATTTATTCTGTTGCAGCTGAAATGACAAACATCCTGCTGCTCATTTTATTTTAGTAAAAAGATTACAAAAGCAATTTAGCTCCAGAACACACTGCTGCAGGCAGATCTTCTGCACAGCATGTTATCAGAAGAGCAAGAGGTGAGATGTTAAGTAAGAAGCAGAAAAATGCCAGTGGCATTATCAAATTGGAGAAGAGAGTGCAATTCTTTAGAGGGTGAAATTTGGTAAAAAAAGTCATAGTCATAGTGGTCTCTCAATAGTGAAAGTCAGTCACTAAAATTCACTTTCAATTTATGAGCCTCTTCATCTACAATCCCTGAATTCCTGTTTTTTTCGTGTCTAATTAATGCATCTGTGGGCCAAAACCAGCAAGATTCCTTTTATAACCTATTCATGATCAATCTGGTATTATATACAGCTTAATGTGCCCTTTTTACCTTTGCACTTTGAAAATGCTGGGATATGTTAAAAATACCCAAACCCTTAGCAGTCAAGATATTGCAGGTCCTTCCAGTTATTAAAAACGAGAATAAGTTTTAAGTATTAATATAAATGGCTTTAGGGTAGTTACTGTAAAATACACAAAGTAAAACAAACACTTCAACAGTCACATTTCACTGTTAATATAGCTATTCTTTTCCCATAAGGTCTGTAGGAGACCAAATTCCAAGGGAGTGCCTTGGGCCTGTTACTTTACTCCTCTGTTCCTCAGGTAACCTAGACTGTTATGTGTCACAGTTTCTAGCTCTCATGTCTATGTCTATATCTATGTCTTATGTCTTCACTTAAAAGTACGCAACAAACCTGAAGAAATTGGCAAATGCCATTTCCAGCTCTTCCAAGGACGTTTGTTTGATTTGCATTCATTGCTTCTTGTACTTTCTGGTCATAGCTGGGATTGGTGTATTTTAATGGCTTGAATTTCTTCTGTCTCTTGTGCCAGGTTTTATACTGTGTGAAAAAATGCCTGTCAGTGTACTCTGCCTTCCAGTCTTCACAGTTCTTTTTACTCACTTGCTTCACTACATTCTCTTGACTTTAACAGAGATGTCATACTTGCCTGCCAGTTAACTCTCACTACTACTTTTGGCAAAAAATTGGCTTTTTTATTAATSACTGATCTATGTTACTTGACCCTAGTCAACCTTGACCTACATGTTCATTCATTATATCTCTGGTTCTCTTTTTAGCCACAGTCTTTGCCTTTAATATAAGACTATATAATTTAGGATTATGACTCTGGAGACAGTCTATTCCTTTCACTAAGGTCCATAAATGCTTTGARTTAACTTCACTCTCCTGAAACTCTACTAAGAAAAGGTGCAGGTTCTTTAAGAGAAACAAGTCCAAAATCTCCAAGTGATTTAATAGGCATATTCGGATGCAGTAAACAAAAACCTAATGCAGGAAACAAAAAAGAAATTGGCATTTTTGAGCTCTAGGAAAGATTTTTCCTACTTTTGATCCTCATTTATGACATTGTGGTGCTTGTATTTAGGTATGAAGATGTTGTGAAGCCTGAGGAGGGTTACCTCATTTACAAATTAGAAAAATCTGGAAAACAAATAAACAGAAACCTACTTTCCAACTGAAAAAAGTTACATTTCAATGGTATGTACATTGCAAATTTTTAGACATTGATGATAGAATAGTARGAACTATACCTCCTCTAAAAGAGAATCAGGTAACAAAACCTAATACATATTCAGTCTTCAACCTTCTGTCTATTTTTGCTGTGGTTTTTGTGTCTTTYATAATTAAAGAAAACTAATTGTCCAACATTTCCTACAATAATCTTACAATTTATTTACCAACACATCCCAYACTAAAAATACTCTGTTTTACTTAAAAACAGTTTATATAACAAAAAGGGGAAGGGTGAATGTAAAAGTAGGTTTTAACAGTAGTGAATTGCAGAAACCTTAATCAGCACTCATATTCACTGTTTTATGGTCCACCATCGCAGACAAATTTATTCACGTTCAAATTTGTATTAATTTTCTCTGTGTGTCATACACAGGTATATTAATGTCACTGATCAATGAGAAACCAGCTGAAGGTTGTGAAACATAATGCCTTTACTCTGCAATATTGAACCAAGACTGCCTGGAGAAAAGAGATGGATTATTTCTACATCAAGCTTAAATAAAGAAATGTGAAGCTCCTTCAGGTTGTCTGTGGCTGCAGTTTTATCAGCTTCACAAAGTCACCACAAACATGTACTCTAACTCTCTGACCTTTAACAGCTAAAACAAGAATGAAAGTACAGTAAGCATTCTTGGCCGAGGATTTCACCTAGCTTGACAAATACTGTGTGCTAAGGGTGGTCTTGTGTCATAGAATAAGATACAAATATTTTGTAATTGATGATTTGAAAAAACAGCATTGSTGAGGTGGCAAAAATTCTAAAATTCCTGTTTTCCAGGAGCACTAATATAAATTTTGCTATTGCACTTACTCTTTATAACCATATTGATATGTTAAGCTTAAATTTAAACCCTACAGACTATTATAATTTATGATACCAGAAATTATTTGATCATTGGGCCTTTTAATTATTTGATTCTTGAACTTAGTTGATATCATTTCCCGCCAAAACAAATCCAAAATACTGAAAARATATGTCTATGTATGTGTTAGCAAAGAACAACAAAGTATACCAGCAAAGAACATCAGAGGTAAAAACCCAAACCAAACAAAAATTCAAAACAAACATTAAAAAAACTCCAAAAACACAGCAAAAAAGTCCCAACAAATTCGGCATCTATGGTTTCATTATTAATCATCAKTATTTTATGAAAAACAAAGAATTTTATCTTTTTCTTTTGTAGTCCAGATCAAGTATTTGTAGCATTGAGGAAATACGCCTTTTCAAGGAAATCCTAATAGTTAATGTAAATTTTTACCTGGTTGCACTAAAAAATTGTTCCATAATATCTAGCTTCAAGTCCAAATATTATTAAAAAGCCAAACTTACTTCAGTAGTTTGAGATTAGTTAAATTTCAAAATTCTTAAGTACATGAGAAATATTACCTAGTTTGGTTATTTATTTTACTGCTCCTAAAATGACTTTTTTTTTTTAACCAGAGTGCTAAAAGTACTGTGTTTCCCCCTGCTTAGACTAAAGGCAAGTATACAATAATGTTGTTGAAACATAAATGTTTTAAATTTCTGGTGTTGAATATTTTTTATTTCTACATCCCAGTACATTATTGATGTTGTCTTTTGAAACTAATCTAATTGTAACAGTCAACATTCTTKTCAGGAAAAATTGACCTCTGTCATATGAAATGCTTGCAATCTTCTATCCTGTGTTGATGTTTTTGCAAGATACTTCTTTTATATGTTCCCAAGATGGACTTTAAAAATTCAGATTTTATAGACCTTTACAAAGTTCTTAATTGAGTTTACGCACAAGAAGAATCTGCCAAAAATCTTATATACACATTCTGTTTTCCTTCTCAGTGAAATGACTTAAGTGACTTAGCTGTGCTAAAGATAGTATCTTTATTCAGACCAATTCTAAACCATGTAAGGCCATGGAGGTGAATAATTGACTGGTCAGTAGAAAGAAAATAAAACCACTAGCAATTTTGTGAAGTTTTAAAATTACCTAAGTAAATTGGATAGCTATACAGGAAATGACTGCAGGCTGATAAACACAAGTTTTAGCTTTCACTTGCATAAGCATCTCATATGGAACATGGTAATTAGCTTTGCAGTGCAGTTCTCTATCCTCTGCTCTCTATAGACTGTCTCTTCCTGTTGACTTACCAATATTGATGAGGTAGTTTTCAGGCACTGCTGAAAGCAGTGGTGYTGTCCCACATCCAGGTGAATCAATTGTGTCAACAGTAAATTCCAAAACCAGCAAATTTTTAGTCTATGACAATGAACTATAAATTTCTTTATGTCTTTAAGATACCAGGGGGATTTTTACAAGTTTCATTAAGTGGATAAATTGGTAGCGTTAGTGTAGGCAGCCATTTCCTCATTCGTTTTGATTGTCCATGAGCTGTAATCCTTTTAAGCTTTTTAGGCCTTTTTCTAAATGCTTTTTGTACACAGACTTGTTTGTTTAAAATTTTGCATAAGAAATAAGAAATCAGAATATAATTTAAGTAATAACTTACAKGAAATAATATGCCCAAGTCTTAAAAAATGAAACTGCAAAAGGCTGATACGGTGTTTTAGAATGCCAATTCATAAATATCACAACACTACTGAACATTCCCCAGGAGTTTTCTACTTTGCTTCAGACTGTGGATTTTATATGAGAGTAATCTGGAAAAGTTTAATGGCAGGAAGATATTTTTCTGTTGTAGACAATCAAAAACATATAGTTTTGATTCACAATCCACTGCTCAGAGATGCCCAAACCAGTTCTGAATACACAAAATAGTCTCCCCAGCACACTGACACAGACTCCCAACATCACATTGCTCTCTGTGATGTCCTCAACTCTGATGAGAAGCTATTACAAGTATTATAAAAAGTTTGAAAGTGAGAAGTCATCCACTAATTTTAATCCCAGACTGCAAGTACCATGATTCTATAGCTGTAATTTGATTTAGGAAGTGACATGTTGACTGTATACTTATCAGCAAATCTTTCCTTAAATTCACAGGGTGGCTTAGAATCGCACATAGATTTCATAAAAATCATGATTTTGTGTGTTATGCATTGAATTTTCCCAAAATATTCCAGCCAAATAGTCAGAAGGAACATAGAAAACAATTTGCACTAAGTTTTGCTGTTGTTGTTCTGTTGGCTTWGTAGTTGCTTTTGTTATTTATGTGTTACTTTGTTAACATTGGTAAAGCAGTAGAAGTGATGCACTTGATTTATAACTGAGCAGCAGCACTATACAAATACCACAAGACTGGATGATTAAATGCATTCTCTTTGTTAGATTGATTTCTCAAAATACTGTGCACAAGCTTCAATGTAATATCCTCTGTCCATGTACACTTWGTATTTAGAGAGAAATTTTCCATCTTACCCAGTTATCATTAGATATTGAACACACAGAAAAGTGTGATATTTTCATCAATAGGTATGACAAAAGTTCACATATAAAATATTACAGATGTAGTAGACTGTCTGCCAAACAATTGTATATAACTGATTCATCACCTCATCCTTTCTTTCTTTTTTTTTTGTTATGTTATGTTTTCTAACAAGCAGTGCTAAGCCTGCAGAAAAGCAAAAGACAGATGTTTGAGCTTGCACTCTAAAAATCTAATGGCTCAGGTTAATAGCTTGAGCTATGATTGTGAGAGAAAATTGAAGCCATTCTTTCACTTGGTTTTGATACAGACTGCAAAAGGGAAGGTATTATAAACAATGAACAATCCAGTCCCCCAATGCATTGCAATTTCAACTCAGAATTTCAACGTGACCTTAAATAAARCCCACTATTCTCTCGTTGTAGAAAACTGTAATGATGTTGGTAAGAAGACATCAAAGACAGTTAAGCCTGCTTTGGTAATAATGAAAGGGAAGTATTGATACAACTTTTCAAAAGCCACATTCTTCAACAGACCTGGCTAAGAACTGACAGCYGCTGGAATTTAATCTGTTTCTTCTTTAGTGAAACAATACTTACAGGATGGGAAGTGTCAAGTGGAAAGCTCTCATTTTCTGAGAACTGCAAGGTTGCTTTGGCAATTCCTGAAATCCCTGTTCCTTTAGCACAACAGCAATCATTTCATCTTATTGGAGGTGACACTGTTTCCCAGACAGTAGAGTTTTAACTCTTCTGCCTCATAAAAATAGATCAATTTGTCATTCTTTTAATTATCTCCTCACTAAGTGACTCTGCCTAGTTAAATATAGAGGCCAAACCTCATTTTAAGTAAAACATGTGTTTTTGTGTGTGTGCACATGCATATAAAGTTCCATTCAACCTATYAGGCAAACAAACAAAAAGCCATTGCCAAAAAATCTCTGCAATACATTATATAAGAATTTTGGAACCTCTGACTTAGAACAATTTTAAGCTTTTCTTATATTCAGGCGATTTTGCCTTTGAAATGGCAAGTTGAGCTCAAACTTATGCAACAGGGTTTAAACCCATTCTTCACTTTAACCTAAATTAAACTGTGGCCGTGGAAAGAAATTTCTTCTCTCCTTACTGAGTCTGGATGCAACTCTCTTGSTGTTTGATATGGATGTTTATCTTGCACTGGTTTGAAATATGTTTAGAGTTGGCACACAATTATTTATGTTCCCATTAGTGTTACTGAGAGCTCTTTGTGCAAATCTCACACATGGACATGAAATATTTTTCTGAATGYGCCTTCTTCAGAAAGAAAAGAAACTAATGGTTTCGGAGAATCTTAATCTACCTAAAGGGAGTTTTAGTTTTACAAAATCCTTTTCTATATTAAAGACACAAAACCCTAAAAATTCAGCTGAATAATGCAATAAAAAATTGTTACATTGTTTTGTTTAGATTTATAGCTAAAGGAAAGTGTTCTACCCTTGAGCTCTAGATGCCTTTTTATGTAACTTAAAAAGCAAAATTCTGTTTGTTCTTTGTTTATTGCATTTATAAGATAACAACCCTAGAGCAAGAGACATAAAATGGCTGTACAAAAAGTTTTCCAACTTGTTGCCTTAATAAGAGTCACTCATCTCTGTTTAGCAKGAACTGTGTTCCATAACTGGCTAATTTCACAGACTCACCAACCGAGTCAGGTTGGAAGGGACAACAGTGGCTCATCAACCTCCCTGATCAGGCCAGGTCATCCCAGAGCAAATTGCACAGGATTGTGTCTGGATGATTCTTGAACATCTCCATTGAGGGAGATTCCATAACCTCTCTGGGCAATTTGTTCCAGTGCACAATTATATRCACAGTACAGAAATTCTTCYTCATGTTTAGGTGGAACTGCTTATGCATCAGTTCCTGCCCATTTCTTTATACCTGAATCATTATTTAAATATTTATGCTAGTTGGATGTAATTTAAATAATGTCATRGTTGTTGCAGCTCCATCAACAAATTCTAGAACAAAGCAGAAGAAAAGCGACATGAAAGGGAACTGCATTACTCTTAATTCTTGCCCTATTTGTTTACCTTTAAATCATTGTAAATAAATTGGAAAGGTGCTGCTCAGAATGGCCTTGAAGCTGTTGTTGCTGCTGCTGGAGGGAGCTTCAATCCCACTTGCCAAAAGGGGTAGTCTGTGTATGCAAACCTGAGTTAGGTCAGACACTGCAGCCCTCATTTTGGATCACATTCCCTGTCATGTTGTTGCTGTAGTCAGGTATTAGGGTCTGTTTTATCAGGAGAGAAACTTTTTTTCCTGCATGTTTAATAAATTCTGGAGGAAAGAAATCTCCTTGTCACATTTTCATAAGGTCTTTCTGCTGACTCTGAGAAAACCTTCTTCCTACATCATTTTCCAGACAATGGTTTACCAATCTAGGGATATCCCTTAGATCTGTTCCATTTTCAGCTCCTTAACTCTTAGCTTGAGTACTGTAATCATTTAAATGCATTAGTAAATAGAAACCATTATAAAATATTTGAAACTCATCTCTATACATTTGCATATTATCCTAKGTATTCAAGACCATGCTGGATGGAGCTCTGAGCAACCTGGTCTAGTTAAAGGTGTCCTTACCAGCGGCAGGAGGCTTGAACTTAGATGGTATCTAAGGTACCTTCCAATCCAGGTTATTCTGTGAAAATTGAAAAAGAAGGCTAGAAAAAAATCAGTCTGTCACCCAACTACATGGCTTATTTTTCAGCAGATAARTAGCTCCAGCTTGGTATGTAAACTTGCTGTTTTTCTCTGTTTACTAGATAGTCATATCAGGAATAGTTGAATATGACTGTTTGATAGAACATATTCTGAGAAGAATTTCCTGATGTGRATGGAGTTAAAGCTGGGATTGAAATCAACTTACTAGTGAAGTGATCTCCCYACCAGTTGACTTTCCTGTTCACTGCCACTGTAGGTACTGCCCACTCTTTATTCCTGACCCATAAATTCTCTGTCGGTTATGAATAGTCTTCTGTTCTCTGAAAAAGAAAGAAAATGTTCTCATCTTAAACACCTCTTATTATTTGTTAGTGCTATTTCATTACCAGTCAGTGAAAGTCATAAGAGAACAATTTTGCATGGTTAGGTTTCTAGAATGAGGAAGAGATTATTTAAGCATGAGGAATTATCATGYTAGATAATCCTATCAGAATTACATAATGAAGAGTTRTTTATTTTATGTGCATTGCCATAAGTAGGCCATGTAAGAAACAGATAATAGAATGACTCTTCACTAATCAACACCCTGGATTGGAAGATTGAATATTTTCTGGGCCTGTGAGTATCTACATATAGTCTGTGGAGGCCTTACCATCTTGTAGGGAAAATAATTTGTTATGTTGTTTTAGTGTCTTTTTTCTTATCTCTATTTTTTTCAACATTAGCACTCACAAAAATTAGCTATACAAGGGGAGAGAGGGGAAAAAGATTATTGAATTTCAAACACTCAGAAGAGTTATTTATGTTCATGCAAACATTTTAATTTCTTTTCTATGACTGACCAGAAAATTACTAGTAAAACAATCACAGTTAGAAATTTCAGTTCTTGACAAACTGAAATTCAAAACAAGATTTCGTACCAAAGAATCAGGTAGTCACAGATTCATCAAGGTTGAAAGAGACCTTCAAGATCATCTACTCCCACCACCTACTCAGCACCACATTAATCAGTCCTAAACTATATCCTCAAGTGCCACAAGATGCCTTTTGAACACTTCCAGATATAGTAATCTCATAATAAGTATGAAARCATCTGATAGCTACAACTGTATAGTATTTTTTTAAAAAACCTAGCCAATATTTCAAAATGCAGATAATTTCTAGTATAACGGTATAAAAATGACTAATTGCATTGATTTAGAAGTTTCTTCTTTTTTGACAGAAAATAATAAAAATTACTGAAAAGGAARTAAATTAATTGAAATAATTCTAATAATCTGTTACCAATACACTAGTTTCTACAGCASCATTCCTAGAAATAAACATCCTATACTTTTTAACTTATTTTTTGTTTCTAAATGGAAAAATACATATCTACCTGTCAAATGGGGATTTTTTTTTTTACAATGACGACGAAAGAAATATATTGGAATGGTTGAATGCATATTGTCTTTTCCATACAATAAATTCTTTCCTTCCTTTTCATCTTGCAAGCCTTCTTTATCTTTTCCATGAGAAAAAAAGGAAAAAATATTACTGTTAGGATAAATTTGTTTTAATTTAAATTCCCAGGTTCAATTTGAGAGAGATGTTCTATTTAAGCTCATGAGTATATAACTACGTTAATTTCCTTACTAAAGCATTTTTATGACTACAAATAACTAAGTGGTSTGTAAACTGTATGTTGTATATTTTCTTTCCATTGAAGTCCTAAGACACTTTTTGTACATGAGTGATTAAAAGTGATATTTAATATTTAATACATTTTGAGACTGTGTGGCATTCAGACACTTAAAGTACTAGCTGATATTTTATTCATTAAACAACTTAGCAAGGAGTACTGAAAATTGTTAGTGTTTATTGAGTGCTTTAAGGCAGAAAAACTAGGATTACTTGAGGACTTTCTGATCTGTTATATTTCTTAGTAATGTGTAAATATGACTTGTTGATAATTTGTTTGGGTTTATTAGGATAAATGGAAGCACAGGTCCCTTAGTAACATTTCAGCAAACTCACATTTTGGTTTGGTTTTTTTTTTTTTTTACCAGAGACTGCCTTATGGTTATCCTTATGTAAAGATGGAAGAATCTTTATCATCCTGCTCTCAAACCTGACCCTGATAGCCTCTTACCTGATATTATAGGTAACCTGATTAAGGTGTTGGAGGTTACAGTTCTCTATCACTTTATTTTAGGAGGTTTAGAATGCTTCCTTTTATTGCCTTGCTCGAAGAGTTTTTCTTCATAATACAACATATAAGTTCAAATTTTTGTTCAGTTTTTACATATTGCAGAGAAAAAAAACTTGTAAAAATGGCTAGACAAGATGTCTGTTCTCAATTTCTCAAATTTTTCAAGAAATCCCTGTCTCATGTAATTAATAATCAGAATGAAATAAAATTCTTTTGTTCTATTTCTAAGAAAATTGTACTCTTCTAAATAATTATGGAATGGAATTACATTTTTTGGTAAGGTMAGCTGAATAGTTTTTGCAGATGATTTTCACTTTTTATATAATGATTACAGGAAACATGTGCCAGCTGGCTCGTGTTCTGATAAGGGGGGCTAGTATAGAACCAAACCTACCTAAATCCATCTAAATTAACATATTCTATTATGATGTTAGGGGAAGTTGTGTTGAGTGGAACATAAGTAAGAGAAAAATGTTATTCTGGATATTTGTCCCATAACAAACSTCACTATACCTTCAGGAACAGTAAAAAAGTTGCCTAACTTTTTGAGGAATTCTTTCTTGAGCTTTTAGATGAGCTAGGATGTAAGACTTTAGGTACAGTCTAACCTAAAGTTCTTCCAGCTGTAACCCCTTTGTGTAGATCCTTCAATGAAATCTATAATTGCACCATCTTCATATCACAAAACACRCTACCCCAAGGTTTGGAGCTTTATAAGAATCCCAGCATCTTCCATCTATACTTTAATCTTCCCAGGAGGAGAGAATAGATATGGAGCACTRAAAGGAAAGGCTGAATGTGATATGCTCCAAAACTATGGAGCATCCAGAGGTACWACAGAGATGATAAAAGTGTTTATATGTACACATACACATATGTGTAAAAATACACTTATATACACACATCAGTTAAAGTTTAGATTTTCAGAAGGGAAAGGTATCTTGGTGATGGATATCAATGCTTTAAAGAGCATAGTTGGTTATTCAAAATTACAAGAATACCTGAACTCAATTTTGACTTTACCAAAAAGACTTACATAGAAGGTACAATAAAACCTACAACTCTCTACCTTCCAGTTTAATGGCCAGATCTTTAATTTTCTTCTTATCAAATGAAATTACAATCCCTTTAGCTTTTATTTTTAATATAGTATAAAAAAAAGACTGGCACCACAAACATGCCACGCACAGTTATGTGCCATTCAGTCCAAATAAATTGTACACATACGTAGGTATCTTCTACACAAATTTATCAGTAAAAGAGCAGAAACAAAGAAGTCTTTCAGAAGTGGCATAAAGCAAATAATCACACTTAACCAAAGCCTTTATCCAATACTATTAAGCTCCAATTACTTCTGTTTTGAATAAGCAGATAGGCCAGAATTTCCCAGATGTTGAAAGATGGAGAAGTTCTACTCAGGGTGTGTATAATATATGTGTCTGTCTCTTGATATGTATGAACTTATTGCATGTTTTTCCAAATTCCTTTCTGCTATTATAAATAATTTTGTTATTTCTAGCCAAAGGAAAAAGTAAAGGCCAATAATAACAAAGTGCTGAGCTGGTGAAATTAAAAACTAGTCTGTAGGGTGGCTCCTCAGCCTGTTAGATTCTTTGTTCTTAAATACAACCAAACATCCTAAATCAATTTTATCAGATTTCTCAATGGATAATGTTCTTAATTCCTTTTGGATGTGCTGATAGATTGCACATTCTTTCTCAGTTGTACCTGATTTGTGGCAGCCACTTCTTTGGGTGTTGGTTCTGGTATGTTACTGTTTTGTCCCTTTCAGATAGAAACTGTCAGATAGAAACTGTCATGAATAATTTCCTCTGGAGGAAGTCAGAAATTAAGGAGATCATTACAGACAYATTTTGATGCTCATATGTCTACTCACTACAGCAAAGATATATGCCTTTCTTGTATTATTATCAAGTTGAAGAATAATATTTGTTTCATGAAAATTTTTGTAAAGTAAAGAAGGAATGCAGGAAAAAAATAAAAATAGCTAAAAGTAGTAAAAATAGGAATACTACTTAATACCTATTTACCTTCAAAGCAGATCAAAACAGCCTGTAGGTAGCCATGTGGAAGTGTAATTAGAAAAGAAAGCCAGAAATGGAAATTGTCATGATCACATTTTACCTGTGTCTTCCTCCTTTATCCATATATATCAACTCAAAATGCAGAAGCAGCAATCTGTGTGTGGTTCATGTGGCTTAGGTGCACCAAAGTGGCCTAATGCTGGCTTTGAGTATCTCCAGATTATGACCTCATGAACTCTCACCCTGCATGGAGGTTTCTATGTTAAGGTATAGTGGTTTGACCTTGTTTGGATGCCAGATACCCACCAAAGMTTCTCTATCACTCCCATACACAACTGGATATGGGAGAGAAGGTTAAGGACAGAGAGAGATCACTCATCATGTACCAATACAGGCAAAACAGGCTCAACTTAAGAGATATGAAAGTAATTGATTACAAACAAAATCAGAGCAGGATAACAAGAAGTGAAATAAATCCCTTAAAAGATTTTTCTCACATTCCTTCCTCCTTCCCATCTCTACCTCCTACCCTTTGGTGGTGCAAGGAGATGGGGAATAGAGGTTATGGCCAGTTCATCACACATTGTTCCTGCCATTGCTCAGGGAGGGGAGTCCCTACCCTGCTTCAGCATGGGGTCCCTCCCATGGGATGCAGCTCTCTGTGGTCTGCTTCAGTATTAGTCCATCCCATGTGCAACAGTTTTCCAAAAATTGCTGAAAACTGAGTCACTCTTTTAGAGAGTACAGTCCTTTACACACAACCTGCTCTAGCATGGGTCCCCCAGAGTGTTACAAGCCCTGAGAGGAAATCTGCTCTAGTGTGRGCTCCTCTCTCCATGGGTCTGCAGGTCCCTGCATGGATCCTATTCCAGCATGGGCTCCAGTGGGTCCACAGCCTCCYCTCAGRCATCCACCTGCTCTTGTSTGGGCCTCTTCCACAGGCTGTAGATGGATCTCTGCATTCCTTTGGATCTCCATGGGCTGGAGAGTGACAGCCTTCTTGACCATGGTCTTYACCATGGTCTGCAAGGGTATCTCAGCTCTGGTGCCTTCACCACCTTCACCACTGATCTTGATGTCTGCAGAGTTGTTCCTCTCATGTGTTCTCACCCTGCTTCTCTGTGGCTGCAATTACATCTGCACAATAACTTTTTTTGCTTCTTAAATTTGTAATCACAGAGGCATTAACACCATGTTTGATTGGCCCAGCTTTGGCAGAGGCCCATTTGTTCTGGAGTCAGGTGGCATTGTCTCTACTGTAGGAAGCTTCTGGAATCTCCTCACCAAAGCCATCCCCTGTAGCCCTCCTGCTGAAAAAACCTGGCCATGCAAAGCCAGTACAGAAGGGAACCTTTGCAAAGTTGGATACGGTTCAGGATCTCTCTGTATGACAATACCTGCCCCCAGCATAGAAAACCAACCTAATATCAGGATTCATGCATTCAGGTAACCTTAAAGCACTTGTTTATGCTTAGCCTTGGCCATAAGCCATAGTTACCTATATCTCAACCTTGCCTACACATGGAAATTTTAAAAAAAGACATTTCAGATTTTGAAAATTGTTGGACATGGAATTTCTCTTCATGGTCTACATGTCTAATTTAGTAGAAAAGTCCTTTATGAAGTTCTTAGTGCTATTCACTGTCACTSTTCAAGTCCTAGTCAAGTGGCAACATAAACACAAGTCTTCTCTGGGACTTCTTGCCCCWATCATGTAGGGTCTGTGTCCTTATCTTCTTTTTCAGATAGAAGTCTATTTTTCTGGTTTCTTTCTCAGTCAGAAGAGTGTGGTACTTTTCCCGTTTAAACATCACTACAGGTAGCATCCAGAGTGAGAAGATAAGTGGAAAGAGTAGTTTGGCAGAAGGAACATTATAAGTGAAGTCAGGGAAGATCTTCAATGTGCACTACCTTGGATTGCTTAATGTGCACTATCTTGCTATTACTGATACCATCTTTATGTAAAAAAAATCTGCACATTTTCAAATTGTCTTGCTTCATGAACATCTTTTCTTAACAATAACACAGTTTAAAAGTTTCCCAAAAATTTTTGTTATGTTCTTGTGTCGTGGTTTGACACTGGCACAATGCCAGTGCCCCCATGAAGATACCCTCCCCCTGGTGTCTGCTGTGAGATGTGACCAGGAATAAGCAAAGCAGGCTCTCACTTAGTGATAAAGAAAACTTTCTTAACTACACTACAAAGAAAAAACTAAACTACAAGAGAAAGAAAAGAAAGAAAACACAAGGAAAATGAAAACTGCACAGAAGCATTTTCCTCCTCCTCCCCTCCACCAAATTTCCAATACAATACCTCCCCCAAAACACCAACTCTCRATCCTGCACCACCCTTCCAGAATACTCAATCTACAGTTCATCAAGAGGAGAAGGAGTCCTTCTTTGTACCGTAGGCTTCCCCTGGAAACACTGTTGAAACCTCGAGTGTCTCCATGTCACTGATAGCACCGCYCGGAGAGATCATTTGCCATCGTGACATCTTCCTTCCATGCTCAGTGCTCTCACCACTGTGCATGGACCAGAGCTGCTTCTAGGGTTGTCTTTTAAGGATGCATTGTCTCATTCCAAAAAGCACAGTCTCTCCTTTGGGACACCTGTCCCTCCCATATTTTTCACACCCCCTGGGGCCGAGGGGCATCCACACTGACTCTTCTGGTTCTGAGGCCTGTCTCCCCCTAAATGCAGTCTCTGTGTCACAGGGAAAAAAAAAATGGTTCTGTCCATGGCCACACAAGAAAAGTCCAGCAAAAAAATGCCACTCCATCTTCTCCATTCCTCCAACATCTCTCTATCTCTCTGGCACAGGCCTTCATCTCACTCACTCAATTCCCTCTTCATCATCTGCTCCATTGCAGGAAAAGCCAATGCTCTGCAGAATTTTCATTGTCCACAAAAAGGGTTAAAACTCGGGSTCTGCCTGCCCGGAGAGACTCCCACAAGCGGCGGGACACCTTCTTTCCTCCCCCTTCTTCTTCTCAGCCTGGCACATGTTATCAAGTTTCAAGGTAACACAGTCACAAGCACAGGCTGTACTCTCTCTCTCTCTCTCCTGGAGGGGCTGCCTGATACCTCTGATGCTTCTCCCACCCTTCCATGCCGGGGCCTCTTCAAATCCCGTCTCCGTCCAAGCCCCAGCCTGCCCCACCTGGCTGTGTGGCTTCCCCTCTCTCGCCCAGCAGGAGCAGCCGGACGGGGGAGAGACCTGAACTGTTTCCCCGCCGGAAACCCAAGAGCGCCTTCCCAGGGGTAGAGCCCTGCTTTAACCCTGTGTTCTCAGAGGTGGATCCAGTGTCCCAGTGGCTGAATGAGTCGCCAATATTAAAATCTGAACATCCATTGGCTTGACCACAGGATCCCAGAAATCCTGTTTCCTGTCAAACCACCACATCTTGAAAACTGACATAAACCAATTTTGCTACATTGCAGAGACTTCAACAGCTAGTACCTATGACTGGGCATTGATTTACAAACATATTTCTTCCATCTTCTCCAGGCATATAAATTTGTGTATGAATTTTGGCTTTGAAAGCATCTTATCTATAACATATATGTTCACACCTAATACGCAAATTTGAGGGACRGTGCAATGTAATGTATMAGTGTCTGTCTCATAATTTGATTCRTCTCAAATAGTCAGTTCAGAGMTAAACTTTCTGCYGCTGTCATTCCTTCTACTACCTAAATATTAAAACAAACATGGTAATTTGTATGGTTTTCCCACTGGATCAGATGCCAGACTGCTTCAGATAATCCCAGCAACTAACATTTTTATCCCTAGCACTGAAAAAGCTGAGAAAAAGCTCATACAAATTTTTTTTGTTTTTCTAAGGGATTTCTAAAGCTTACACCTACTATACAGGTGATATGGGTTAGACACCAGCAGTAAATAAAGTCCGAACAGAACAGATGCTTCAGCTTTTCCGTAGTGATAACACTGCTTGTGCTGCACATGACGGCATTAAAATGAAGGACATACCTATAAAAAGACAAAAAAAATTTMTTTGAACAACCAACTCTGGTTAGATGGAACTTTTTGGATGTTTCTCTCTTTTTTCTTTTTTTTACCTGCAAACTAGTACATTTCTATCTTCTTTTCCTACAATTATTAAGATGGGATGATCCTATGACTTTTTTCCTAACAGAAATGTTTCTTGTTTGTGTAAAACAGGCATCCTTAAATGAATATTTACCAGACATGACACCTCTTCTTCACTATTCTCATAAGATTGAGTGTGACCAAATGATCAATTATCAACAGCAAAATGTTCTCATGTGCATTCAAGCCACTTGAAGTAGGTATAATATCACTGGATACAGTATCACTAGATAAAAGATCTCTAGAAGTCCAAAGATTTTTTTGCAAGTTTGAGCACCTAGAAACTCAATCTAGTTTAGGTCGCTAATTTGCCTGGCAGTTTAATAAAGAATCTCAAGAACTCTAATAAGTTCTTATGAGAATTTGTCTATATTCCTTTAATTACATATCTATATATGTATCTATATTATGAAAATAGATATGCAGTTTTGCAGGTTTCAAAAATTTCAGGGGAATGGCGAATGCATGATTTGAAGAGCCAAATACTTTCCATAAGGATGCATAGCAAAGATTGCCCACACTGCTGGGAAGAATGATTCAGAGTCAGCTCACAGTCATAGTTCTGAATCATACCTTGGAAGTCCATAACATCCTAAGTCCAAAAATCCTAGAAAAATCAGTAAGAAGAGAGAAAAAAAAAAGTATCCAAAGGGAAGAAAAAACAACCAAAACCAAACCAAAAACATGCATATAGAAAAATAGATATAAAGGGAGAGTTTCCATTTATATACATCATGTTCCCTGTTTATTTCCCCTTTTTTTTGTTTTCTATAGTTCTTTGTATTTTTTTTCTCCTAACCCACCTTGTCTCTTCTGTCAGCAAGCATTTACTCTAATCTCTTGCATTAAAACATGACCCCCCATTTTTTCTGAGGGCTTCCTTGCTTTTTCTGCCTTCTTTTGATTTTTCTTTTCTGTTTCCTTTTCTTTCTTTCTCTGCTTAATCTCTAGCCAACCACCTTACAAGCCACCCAACTGTGTATATTCCTCACTTTGAATTCACTGTAGCTGGAATACTTCCCAGAAGCTGTGGGTGTATAGATGTGTTTATAGAAAGTAGAGGAGTGAATGAGCTTGGTATGTTTTAGAAGAAATGCCAATTCTTTTTCCATTATTTTAGTGTCCTGTATCAGAGACAATAAGCATCAGCTTTCTTTAACAAATGGGAAGCCATAGGGTTACTGAGATCTCCAGCAYGAAAATAAAGTGTGTAACTGATCTTTCTTTCACTTTTAGTTAATAATTACTTTGCACACCACAGAAGCTTGCGATCAACTTACCGTGCAATGAGATTATTCATAACTTCTTGCTTGCCTGTTTGTTGCCTGAAACATGTTCATTCACATCTATCAATTTATGTTTTAAAATAGTGAACTCAAAAAGAAAAATAAAAATTGGCATGTGAGTGTTTAAAAAGAAAAAATCTGTGGATTTTGCCTACCACCCAACTGTTTAATAGCAAAATACCTCCTTAAAAGTTTGCTCTGGTCAAACCTGAACTTCAAYTGTTTCTTACATTTGGTCTGACTGTGGAAGTAACAATAAAACCAGGGAAGGGGGACTGTCTGCTTTCTGTGACATGATCTAGGGAATAAGRCCAGCCATCCAATATCCTCATTTATCCAAATATTGGAGACATTTGCAATTCTTCTAGTAAATTATGATAAAGTAGATGCTGACAGAGCAACATGGGAAGGGATCTCCTATCGTTTAGGGGATATTTTAAGTGTTATATGAAATTCGATCAGCAATTCCAGTTCCATAGTGAATTCCATTTTCAAATAATAATTTTATTTCTTAAAACAGCCTCTTTCATTGATGCCAGTAGCTGGAAAGYAATTAATTCTAAGACAAAAACAATTACTGAGGATTTTGCATTTACTGGGAAAACTGAAAATCTCAAAATGCTACCTGCAATCCAGCCATTAAGTTKTGTGCACTTCTGCATGCGTATGTTTGGTTTTCCTTTGCTAATCTTTCCATGTTAATGTGTGTAATTTGTTTACATTTTTTAATTTGAAAATCATTGCAATTTAAGATCACTATAAGAGATAGCAACAGATTTCAAACATTTGTAGCAAGCTTTTTTCCATAAGCRTTACATAGTTGCAAAGAAATAGCAGGTGTAATATGAATTACGTGAGATACATCTAAACTCATGAAAAGAAGCAACATGATCCCAGAAATATTAYTTTCTCTAAGTAAATTAAATAGTTGTTAAACAATCTTGGCTTTTAACAGTAATACCTTCCATTTATTTCCCTTGAAAAACCTTTATTACCATTATTACCCTTGAAAAACTAGTCTAGGAGCAAGGCTGTTCAAAGTGATTCATATTTAACCMCATGAAATCACCATCTAAGAGACATAGTAAAAAAAAAAAAAAGTTTACCTGAAAAATATTGAACTGGCTGTAAACCACATAATTTTCTAATTTCCCAGTGTATACATGTAAGTAATTTACGCATTCATTCACTGAAATTGGTGTTTAATTGCAATACTTCTTTAATTATTGTTACGCACACACATATTTAGAGGGAAAAGGCAATGAATTTCTATAAGAGTTTAGAAAAGACTGGTAGCTTTTTGCCTGTTTGCTTGTTTTCCAGATGAATTCAAGTTCAGGTTCAGCTGAACTAGAGCCTTCCTGATTTAGATCAACAACCATTCAATATCAAGCTGAGTTCATCCCCACCATTTTTAAAAGCTTCACACTGACAGAAGGAAGTACATTTGTGATGTTGTTAGCAGCTGAGTTTGTATCAGTTTCTGTAACTAGCACTTACAATGAGARAATTAGATTCATTCATTTGTATCATTTGATATGAGAAAGTGGTGATAACAGAGAGCAAATATCACACGTAATATATTTTGAACCTGTTCTGTTGTCATGAGACTGAAGCTCAAATAAGGGCATGGCCATGTAAGGGTTTGGAGTTTATCTTAACTATTAAAAAAATAGTATTTTCTAGAAATCACAGGCTGAATAAAAAAAAAACAAACAGAAAAACAGTGTAAAAGGAAATCACACAACCAATTAAAACCAGGAAAATAAAGGGAAATGAACACTCAGAGTTCATGTAAGCATGATAATTAATTAATTAATTAAATTAAAAGATAGGTACCAGGAATTATCAATATTAACACTTTCATAAACATTTTATGCAGTAGGACTAGAAATGGATGTTTATGGMGAAAGTTTTATATTATTATTTACTAAGCATATTACAAATTTCTAAAATTTGTTAGTTTCACTAACATTACATAATTCAAGCTTACCTCCTTCATATTGAATCTTTGGAGTGAGAAAACCTGAAAATGCCAATTCAACACTCCCCAGAATTGCTGGCATGGACAAGATAACTGGAGCCAATTGGTACAGCTCATGCCTTGGTATTTTTGAATCYTTCAGTGCTTCAGTATAGTTTTTATCTCTCCTCAACAGCAGCCCTTGCAAATGAATATATAAATAGTCCATTTTTCTTTGGCTGACTGTCAGAAAAAGATGAGTACTATTTTGAACAAGTTTTTTGAGCTGGGAAGATTTTAAATCAGTTTGTTTTCTGTATCAGTAAGAATCAGAATAATTTTGTTCTGTACTGTGTCACGGTTGACCGTTTTCCATTTGACATTTCACGTTGACAACTTCTCTTCAGTTTGTAAATTTCTGAGAATAGCAGCTAAAGCAAATATCTTGCAGGCTTGTCTTCTAAATTATTTTCCATAATTTTCCACACTCTCCACTCAAATCCTGTTGACCCTGATGCTGATTTTGTGTTTTCCAGATGACAGTTCAGCCTGTTTGAAGATCTCTGTAGAAGATCTCTGATAGTAAAGCATTTCGAAATTGCTGATTTGTCAGACTGCACAGCAGCTGCTTGTTCCTGTCAGCTGCCAGAACCTGTATCACTTTATATTMACTCACCTGAAGATCTTGCCATGGTCTTGGCAAGAATCCTACAGTTCTAAACCTTTTTCCAACAGGCTGTAAATTTAATGCAATCTACTAGATCAATCTATCATRGTTTCCTACTATTTATTTCTATGTAGTTCTTGAATATACCTAATGTTTTTGCCACAAAGCAAGCAATTGCCCCTCATTATTTCATGTTATTGGTTACTAGCTTCAAAGATATCAAGAAGAACTGAACTGAATTCAGAAGGAACATCTTCTGTCTCTTTCAATTTTTTCATCRTGCCATTTTCTTTTCTATTTTATAGGTCTTTCTGGATTTTCCCTTTCTTTCTGTGACAAATAAGATGGTCCTTTGCTGACCTTTARCCTCAGAAGAAAATAACACAGTTTTCACAATGACTTTTCCATTGCTTGTTTTACAGAATACAGCTGAATGTGATGAATATCACCTTATAAAGTTCAACAAATGTTCCAAACACTTAGACATATGTTATTCCCATTGCAATAGTCTTCAGAATAATTTACCATAAGCAATGAAGTAGGTATTTATTTTGAGTATCAATGTATAAGCTGATCACAGATTTTGCCCTTGAAAAATGATCCTGTTTCTGCAGAATCCATCCCATATCACACCGTGTATGTCAACTACAGYTTTAGCAACATGCAGCAAAATTCAGATGCTGATTCAAACAGGTTTGTGTATCTATAGTGTTGGCATCTCCATATCAAATAGGGCTTGATCCAGTTGCCCAAATTTCCAAAACTATCTCAGCTGCCCTGCTCTGTCCTGGCCTTTMACTGTTGCTCAAGGAAGTTTCCTGTAAAAATCACAGACACTATTCTGATCCAGTGSTTATAATTTTGGAAGCAAAAYTTCAGGACATGCTACCAATATGTCMGACAGAAAGAAAAAGAAGGAATAAGAATGATGCATACTATATAACTGGGCAATTAAATTGCATTATAGTGCCAGAACCTTTGGAATTAAAAGTTTAATTTTTTAAGTTTGTTTTGTTTGGGGTTTTCTGTTTGCTTTATGAGAGCTCTTATTATATGTTTTTATTGCCGTAATGAAAACAGTTCTCAAAAACTAGAAAAGACTGGACWGACTCAAATTAGCCTCCTATCATTCTTATCTCAGAAAAATAGGGGACATAGATTTTTTAAGGCATTCCAGTGTTATTGTTAAAAAAAAAAWGAATGCTCAGCCTCATGGACAATGACCAGCCTATATAAAAAGAGCTGAAGAACAGATTAAACTATGTATATGTGTCCAACTTCTGTGTCTAAATTCCAAGGAATCCTCAAGCTTGAGTGTGGTGCTCAAAGCCCTTTCTGCTTCTCCCCTAATCCCATGTTTCACACTTCTAGAAAGCATAACCATGCCCATGCATGCACAATCATTTCCTGTGCTCTACAGACCATATCAGGTCATGCCAGAATCAACCTCCTAATTCTCTGGTTTTCCCAGGCTGCCTGAGTACAAGCAAGAGGAAAAAGAACTGGAACRTTTACAGAAACTAACCATGAAATGCTCTAAAGAGCAAAAATAGCATTTTGAATGATGCACAACAATTTTTGGAGGACAGATGTCAGATGGTTTCTTTGTGAAGTTCCTTCCTGTGTAGACAGATATTACCAGCATTATAAAACATGTAAATTTTCTCCAGGTCCTCAGAATCCAGTTAAATAAATGTAGGTGCTGCCTATTCCCCATGCCAGACCTTTGTGTGGGAAGGAATTCCACCAGGGAGAGGAAAGTACTGACTGATGTTTACTTGCAGCTTCATGCTACACTGGGATAACAGAGTGACATCTTTATAATCTGAATGGGAACTGACAAAACAACAAAGGATTGACTGGGAAGTTTTTTATCTTAAAATCACGGTGAGGTGGCAACAAAGACATTTAATRAAAGAAACCCAACTGATAGTAAACACCAAAAATATATTTATTTAAGATTGAAGACATGATTTAAACAAATGTCAGGCAAAACTGCACAAGCAAGAAAGATTTTTAATAATTCCACTTCTTTACAATTGCAATCAACTATATATGATCATTATTTATGATATTTCTTCAGATCCTTTTTTTATTATCCACCCTGTAACTCCTTTAAGTAAAAATAAATAATATTTACCTTAACAAGTATCTTAATATCCAGATTTCACAGGAACCCACCTGCAGCTTTCCAGGAACCTCAAGCCACAGACCAAATGTAATTCACTTATAYTGTTTTCCAATACACAGTATTCCCTTTTTCTACTCTTCATCTGCTAGAAATAATTTCAAGCTTCATTAAAGGCAAATATTAGCCTTTTTTATAAATATTGAAATTTTGTTATATTTCTTGATGCCTGTCCCAGTGCAAACTGCCTGTTTTATTTCCTACATCATATTATTTCCCATCTATCTCTACACCTCCATAGAAGTATGCAGACCAGATAATATTTTACCAATAATGACTTGACATTTTAAGTCTTAAAATACTTGCTTTGAAACTATTGAACTGCAATGTAAATTGTTTCAGGAAAAAARCATCAAAAACAACGATGAATTTACTTGTTAAGCTCTCATTTTGTAATCATGGCATTAATGTGGCCATTCATGAAGTGGAGGTGTCAGACAGAGCCCATGTTTTTGAATTTTATTTACAAARCACATTTTGTATATGTCTTGGCTTTCTTTGGAAGAGTAATAAGTACATGTTCACTGCAGATTTATGATTTTGAATTTTTTGAAGGGAAAAGAAACCAGACAGAGACAGTGTTAACACTCATGGCTCAAATAACAAAAAATGGGATTTCTCAATGTAAATGAATGACTTATTGACTTTTCTCAGAAGGGATTTTGCAACAATTTGCTTTCACGKTTTTTTTTTCCCATTCCAAGAAAATGTCTCAGTTCTTTAGATGTTCCCCCCCCCAATTGTTTCCCATACATACTATGTCGCATTTTACGAGATTTCTGATCTATACATTTGAATTTAGCTTTCCTCTTGTGTTTGATCCAAGAGGGAAACACATTCCTTTTATTAGAGGAGATACTATCTTTTAAATAAAGTGGGGGGATCACAAAAAATATAGTTGTCTGGAAGAAATCAAAGCTACTTATTCAAGAACTAATTTTTCCCAAGGAAAATTAGTAAATTTACTAGTCAATAGAAGTATTTCTTTTTTGGTTTTCAGATTTTATGCAGACTAAAATTTCTTACAGATCCTTTAAAAGTCCAGAAAGATGTGGTACTTCAAATAACAAGTTTCCTATCAATTTTGAAATGAAATACGGTTAAAATAGGGTTTCATGGAACCATAGTGATTCCATGTCTTTTCTAAAGTAACATTTAAGAGTATGAGGAGAAGCAGAGATTCAGGAGGCAATGCTAAGGAGCACTGAGTCATGTTTCAACTCCACAGCAGGCTTGAATAGCCTACTTGCCTCAAGTTCAGGCCAACAAGATCTGAACATCTATAACCCACTGTAAATTCAAATTCTATGAATTTCTAAGTCTCAGTTTTCTCTCACTCTCTCTAGACATCTTCAGATATCTCTGTTCACAAGAACTGGACATGAATAAACCCTTTTCACTCTACTTTTGTAAATATTTATGTGCTTTGACTGTGTTGTGGTTTTGGGTGACAAATCTGAACTAAAATTCATGAAATATCATTATTTTAGTGACAAGAACACAGAATTAGGAGTTTCATGGGATAGGTTATTTGTAAGCAGAAGTCAGCATAGGGAAAATGGTATCCACTGGTGATTTATTTCCTTCTTGCTTCTAAAGGGGTTGAGATGTGTCTTTAAATTGAAAGCTCCAGCCTTAACTCAAACCAACAAATCTGTAATCAGACAAATGATGGTCAGTAGCTCCTGCTTTAACCCAGTAGTCTTTCACCATTTTCACATTTAGAAATAAAATCATTAAAAGGGMATTTAAGCTTCAGGAAATCAAAATATTTATTGTAGATGAAGTAGCCCTGAAGAACAAGTTACCACTTGGTAGAGTTGTTGAAATTTCGTTGGAAGATTTGAACCCAAGCCAACATCTTTAACAAAATCAAGAAATCTTGAAAATAGTTAAATTTAAACAAAGATTTACTCGCATCAATGGGTAAAAAGCATTACTTAGATTGTGTGTACGAAAAATTTGTAGCTGATTTGACTGAGGCTTCAGAAAACTGGTACATGCATTATGAAACAATTTAAATAACTTATACAGTACTTGTTTACCTCTCATCAAAATACCAGATCAAMATTACTTGCGGATGGATTTATCTCCAGGTTATTATAGACTTTTTAAAACCRGAATAGGTTACAAGATTGGGACTAATTTTATTTTCCCATTTGTAGCACTGAGATCCTGATATATATTTTATAATAAAAATGAGGCATGCTGATGGAAAGCATGATATAAATGTATATTGTGGTTCAGTTGATGAGCTTTATAAATTATTTACTCAGAAAAAYATAATACTGGAAATTAATATTATTATATATAAATTACATACCAACTTCTCAGGCCAGTTATTGACAGATCTGAAATTTGGTCTGGTAACATAGTCCTTTGGGAAGAAGACACTTCAAAATTGAAGCAACCCTCTGAGCCCTTATAAGTAAACTTAAAAGCACATATTAGARGCTAGTATTGAACATTTGCATTAGTTCACCAAAAAGCCTGAAAAATCCAGAGGTATGAGATCAAAATGTGTGAGCATTTACTTTCAGTTTAGCATCTATCAATCTGTGGTTACGTGTCTGTAACACTCAGAAGGTGAGATCTAAAAATTAGTGCATGCACATTATTTCTTTAAATTTACTATGAAATTATTGTTTGATTAGTAGCATTATATATTCCAAGTGAATTCTAACATAAAATTTCTGTTTATTGACCTAATTCTGCCTGCGAGGGTTTATTTTGCTTTATATTTGAAAGAGACACAGTGATAATTTCGGTATTTAATATTTTCAATTACTTGAATTGTGTAAGTCTGGCTATCGGGACAAAAAATGAGGGAAGGTGAAGTGTGAAAAATTGCCATCTTTCACAGCTTTAAAATGTTGGCTCTGTTGTCTGGCATAATTAAGTCAACAGTCTGCTGGTCTGCTTCCAGGCACTTTGACAACTGTTCTCTCACTGCCATCAGTAAATTAATAGGACTGTGCTTTTCCCAAGGGGCACTGTATGCAGAATGAGAATTTTCTTGTCCTTTGGTCTGCTGCTGGTGAAGTGGTGATGGGCAGCAGTGCTCAGTGGATAGGAGCTGTCAGGTCATTTGCTCTATTATAGTTGGACCATTCACACTAATATAGTTAGATGTGATAATACTTACACCCGTTATCATCAGAGGTTTATTGTGTCCCAACAGTTAGCATGGTCTCTAAGGTAATAGACCACAGCTGTGAAGTGAATTCTTTTGTCAYAGAGCAAGAAGAGAAAAGAGTCTTTTCAGGCATTTGCAAGTTGAGAGTGTTAGAGCTGCTTAATATTCACTAGGGTTCTACACAGTCTTGAAGGTTTTGATAAAATTATATATTTCAGTTTTGTCTCATACAGGTTTTCATCCCTGGAAGTTTGGGTGTTTCTTTGGTGGATTTGTTTGTTTGTGGTTTGGGGTTTTCTTTCTTTGTTCGGTTGGGGTTTTTTGGGGTTTTTTAGTGGTGTTTTTTTGGTCGTTGTTGTTTTGGGGTTTTTTTTGGTTGAGTTTTTCTTAGTTTTTGTTTGGTTTTTTGTTTGGTTTGGGTTTGGTTTTTTGTGATTTATTTGTTTTTTGGTTTTGGAGGGGTTTTGCTTTTGTGGGGATGTTCTGTTGGTTGGTTCAATAGTTTTCTTTGTATTGTTGGAGGATTTTTTTTGTTGGGTTTTTTTCTCAGCTTTAAGCTTACAACTATCCAAGTACTACCAGCTCTCACCTGATTCTGTTGAACTCAGTCATATAAGCACTAACTTTTGACTGATCAATTCACTGGAAAACTATAGAAGAGTARAAATTTAGAGGGGCTTTTTGCAAATGTGTGGACACTCAAGTGTCCACAAGAGTCCTTAACTCCTGGCTTTACCCTGCACTAGGGAAATAACTTTCTGTAACTAACATGGTTGGGGTCAAGATTAGTACTTTTGTTGTCCAAGGTTTTATTACACTGAAGTAAACATATCCTTAGTAGAGATGGAACTAGTAGAAGATGAATACTACCTACCTAGAGAGAAATCTGGCAGAAAAATTGCAGGGAGTACAGATTGTAGTGGGAGTAGTACCACTGAACTCGATAAAAGCCTTTGCTCAGCTACATGTGGCTAAACAAAAGACATTAAACAGTTTTGTAGTTAGAGCAAACAARCACTGAAAATTGATTTGAAAGTCTCACAAAACCCTTGATCCATGCAGGAGTCTTTTTTATTTAAGAAGAAACCATTTATTAGGTGAAACTGTGGCCAATTTTTGTTGCAAGTTTTCTTTTAAAAGATGTGTACTTTAACAACTAACAGTGGAGTAATTGGGAGCTAATTGCTTTTTTTACAGTGGCAATCTGGTCAGAGCTAGGGATGTGAGAGAAATAGCAAAAATCAAGGCAAAGAAACAAAAAAAAAGAGAAATATTAATTTTCTAAATGTCACAGTTAGCAGTGAATGTTATCAATGTTGGCTATTGTTTGTTTGTGTGTGCAAGACTTTGTTCWCCACCTGGAATAACACTAATAACCTAAAATTCAGTACAGTTCAGTAGTAAGATATATTTTGTTCAACATTGTATAACAAAGAAAGCAGAAGAAAAAGGAAYAGGATTATGTCACTTAGAGAAGCATAGTTTCAAATTATACACAATTTCTTTTAGTAATCTTTTGCTTATTTGCTACTGATTACCCGCCAATAGTCATGCTTTCTAAAAAAATCAAAAATTAAAAAAATACTATATATTTACCAAAGCATATTTTGATACAGATGTCCAACTAAACAAGAAAAATAGAATCACAAAGCATATTAATTGGTCAAATTGTCATGCTTGGGCTTTCATTTAATGGTTTTCCCTTGTYGCATGCCAGTGTGATATTGTGCCATGACAGCCAGTGGATTCAAGTCGTTAAGTTTTTCACTCATATTTATTAATTTTTGAGCTGCATTTAAAGGAATTATTGCCTTTATGGTTCTTGCTGTTTATTAATTTTAGAGGAATTTTGAATATATTGAATTAAGTTTTGCCTAGAGGAAAAAGGGCAAGCATGAGCATAGAGATAGTTAAACACCTATGAGCACTCACTCCCACACGTTTCCACTTATTGTTATCATTGGTTTCTCTGGGCATTTTTAACTAGCTCTGCTCTACCTTAACATGCCATTTTAAAAATAGAAAATAGGGCTATTTCAGTAAACAATCTGGCAAGCAAATTTACAATTTCAGCTAAAAATGTGCCCTAGATTTATGCAGCACTTCATCTCTTCTTCTGAGTACAAGTATACTGACAGGCCATTCTTCTAGCTATGCTTCTCTGTTGAGGTTGACTAAAACACTTGTTTCTCATGAGATTGCTTCATAGGTGTATTAATGCTGGCAAAAACACATTTGCTTTTTCCTTCAAAACACACTGTAGACCCAAAGATGAATAATAACAACAATTATGAAATAGCAAGTTTAGAATGACTCAATTAATTTTGTCTTAATTTGGCTTATGAGAAGACAGAGACCAATYTGAATGAGGCTCAAAAAGCCTAAGGTGTGGACAACTAAACTCCAAGTAGAGTCACTTYGAACACTTTGAAATTTGTTTTTTGTTGGTTTTTTTTCAATTGTATGCACTTTAAGACCAAAAAAGGAAGGTCATCTACTTCCTGTAATATTCTTGGAAATGTCAGGTGATCCTTRGTAGTCCTCTGAGGTATCAGATTTGAAACTCGACCATTCTTTTGGCTAATCAGAAATAGGGCTTTTGACATATGGGGGAAGGTMTGAGAGGGCAAAATACAGGGAAGGTGCACTGCTCTGCTGTAAATAACACTGATATGGTTGGACAAAAAAAAAGAAAAAGACAAGMTAGACTAATGTAGATGTTACAGATTGTTACTACAAAAAGAAAAAAAACATATAAAAAATATAAACAAATTGAGTGAATTATAGAGTAAAATAACAACTATGGAGGACMCCAAATCCAGAGTGCACTCACTATTTTTTTAGTCCAAGCAGTCCCCAAAAACATATGCCCATTTGTGACTGGAGTAGGTTAGGTGCACATCCCAAACCTCTCCATGGTGTAAGGGAAACACAGTAAGTAGGGCTGATCAGGTGGATTGATACCTACACATATGCTCCATCTACACCAAACCCCATATTCACATACAATAAGGTAGAACCCACAGCCTTGCCTGTACCAGGTGGCAGATCCAAAGGTGCAAGGGTGAAACAATAAAGTTTGCTCAGTTCTGGGGACTGTGAGCTGTAAATAAGGATTGATGGCCTTGATTATCAGTCAAATGAGTTCCAAAACAGAGGAACAGTTGTTTCCTTTTAAACACTCCACTACTTAGGTACTTTYGAAAGTACTTACCCATGTAAAAGACACATGGTTAATTTAAATCCAAAGACCAAAATGTCCTTGTGATTGCCCTAACAATCTGAAGTTATGTGAGAATTGAGAGGTTGTAGGGAAGATCTWCATTCTTCCTTAAAACTACCCCCTTTTTCATGGATGAGATCTCCCAGAATCACTCTGGAATCACCATTACACATTTCTAGAAGGGTGTGTGTCTCAAATATTTGGGTACACCTGGGATGTTCTCAGATTCACCCTCCAAGACTGCTTTCAGACATGCATGTARGACTTCAGTTAGATGAAAGATGAAGAATCACCACAGGGGCAGAAGTGGAAACAGACACTGTTTTCAAATGGTCAAATTTAGTGATACCAATTTTTTTTTTTAATTTTCAAATGCGGCATAGGGAAGTTAGAAGACTGATGTGGACCTTCAAATATTATATAGACTACTAGGAACTCATTATATGAAAAGGAAAAATAATGGTCCTTGTTCCAAAGCACTAATGAGYTAAATATGTCAATATCATTTGCCTAGATTGTCATTAAGTGGGAAATAACTTTAAGGAAGATACTGCACCAACTGGAAGTGAGTTGTTCAAAGTAACAGCCGACCATAAGGACAGTAAAAGAGAAAATTCTCATTTCAAACAACCATATATTCTGGAGTAAGAAAGGGATGAATTCATGCCCATGTTTTACATGATTTTTTATCTTGCTGCCTGTTTTTGTTTAATAGTATCTTAAGTCATAGATTTTTTTATAAGTTGCTTAAATGGAACAAGCTAATACCATGTGGTTTAGATTTACAGTGGTTAAGGATTTCACTAGGAGTCCATCATATTACTATCCTGTTTCTCAAATGCATATTGAAATTTCTCTTTCTGTCCAAAAATATYAGATATGTGTTTGTCTTTTCTTAGTATCCTTATAAATTTCAAAGGTTACAGTAYACCTTTAGACATGGTCTTTGCAAACATATTAATGAGTCTTAATAGAAAACAAATTTAAATGATAGAGCTTTTTACAAAGTATCAAGTCACCTTTGGAAATTCTTTCTGTTCAGTCAGCACTAATTCTGGTTTTAATCTCTCTTTTAATCTTTTAAATTACTAGCATTATTCTTTTCTGCAAGTTAGTTTCCTTTCTATGTACATCTTTTTAATATGAATCTTTTATTGCTGCTGATTTTCATTTAACTTCTCTCTTTTAGACTTTCAGTGTGCCTAAAAATTCAGGCAAAACCCTGAATATTTTGGTGATTCATGCCTAAAATATGAAAAAAAAATTTAAGATATTCATTCCAGAACAGTATTTCCTAAGAGAGATAAAATTCAATGTTGTCATTGCTGCCTTCTCATTCTTTAAAAAGTTCAGATTCAATAATGCAGTTAGGAGTGATTGTAGACTAAATACTTTCAGCTCTTTAGGACTACGAAGGAGCCTGTTTTTACTCTGTCTGTCCCGAGACATAATTTCTAAGAGAGAGCTATATCATGAATGCACCTCAAAAGATTTCTTCAAGATGGAGAATCACTGAGCAAGAGCAGGCTTAGCAGATGATTCTTATTCCCTGGTTTTCTCAAAGTTCTATGTTAAGCTGACTCCTGTTCAGGTGTTTGGAGTGTATAGAGTATCACAAGACCCAAGACAYAGCTGTAACTGAATACTGAGCACAGTAGAGCTGTATAATTGTCCTCAGAAATTTACAGATCTCAAAATCTGTAGATAAGATCYGCAGTATCACCCTGAGAAAATGCAACATCGTTGATATTGTAGCCGAAGGGAATTACACATGAATTGCCCAAAGACAAAGTTTAGTACTTTCCTCTCTTTTGACCTTAGTCTGGATTTCAGAGCTGAGGTGATTTTCTGAGCTGGCAGGAAGATACAGATGGTGGCATTGTTGAAATTTGTCTTCAGACTTAACTCTCCAAAGAGGTCAAGGAACTGAATGACTGTCTGACAGGGTCCAATGGCATTCTGTGAGAGAAATTGGTATTTAASTCCTCAAAGAAGAATCGTGTCAGGGCTTCTTAATTCTCCTTCATGCCCTGTGGCATTAACAAACAGCTCACAGCAACTTGGGTTATGGCTGGTTCATGGTGATGTGAAGTTCTATTTATTAGCTGTTCATTTTGGACAATGCAGAGAAACATTTGCTGAATGGAGAAGTATTTTCATGCAGACACAATTATTTTGGCAGAATGTTAATAATGAAAAATCACAGGAGATTGGAGCTGTACTACTTAAATATACTGACATTATGTAATGCTAATCAAATTATTTTCCAGGCTAATGCTATTATATCCCAGCATATCTAATCTATGTAATTGGAAAGCTGCTATTTATTTATCATTTTCACCAAAGCCTGAGGAAAAACTGAAAAAAATCTACAAGATTAATGCAGATTCACAAGAAACAAACTAAACAAGCACATTCTCTACTAAATCAAAATAAGACATTTTTGAGCTGTCCAAATTTACACACGCAGAAGAGTAGCCATAGAGAATGCCACACTTTTTCAGAAAAGGCCTTTACATTATTTCAAAAAGTACTAATCAAAATCTTCATGATAGAAAGCAACCAGGTGYATGATGGGTTGCCTCTAAGCGCTAGGTTCCCTATTTAGTCATGGACAGACTTCCTGTTTAGCCACAGACTCTTAATTTATTATCCCTGTGAGTCTTTCAGGGACAGCTGTCTGCATGAAAAGTACCATATAATTTCCTTGGTACCTCTAACATTGCCCTTCACTGCAGACACAGAAATATCTGGGCATCAGCAAAGMACACTGACAGAAGCTGAAAGGTTGCATAAGCTCTTTAGGGCTCAGACCACAGCAACTTTCTCCTCTCAGTGTCTGTAACCATCAGGCTTGACCCTGTATGCACTTTTGGAGAGGAACCACCCCAGACTTAATTTGGCCATGCCTGAAAAAATTACATCAAAATTTCCATTAAGCTGTTAAGGCATGTCTGAAATGACTTTCAAGTCTGGCACAGAGATTTGAAATGGAAGCACTGAACAGAGAACTAAGAGAAGAGTTATTTTTGTCGCTTGATTGTCAGTAAAACATAGAGTACTAATGTTCCAATAAATCTTAAAATTACAATGAAATTCTGCTTTCACTGTTCTGGTTTGCTTAGTCTTTTAGGCCTCAAAGGCCATGGCAGTTGCTATATTTTGATATAAGTTCCACTAAACAAAGTAAAACAAATAAATATTTTATAATCAACAGGGAGATAGTCAATGGAGGAAAACAACATTTTTAGTTTTCCATGTACCACATGAGAGTTTTCTCWAATTAGACCTTTACAATCATATGGTTACATAAAAAATAGTTATATATCGTTAATAGTATCGATACTATATCTGTAACAGCATCATGATTTTTCTGTTACCTTTTGTCCTGTTCCTTATGTCTACTTCTGAGTGAGCTTTCAGAATATAGAACAGTTGGTCGTGACTAATAATCTTAAAGATGTACACAGAGCTATTTATTTTACACCCTCTTGGTAATTTAGGAAGATATCAGCTGAAATAAAAAGGAGCAATCTGAAAAAAAATTGGAAAACACAGAAACATGGTGTTCTAAAATTTTCATGGCTTGTAAAGCTTACTAGCAGACAGACAGACAACTATTCCTTGTGAAGACRAATAGCTTTAATCTGAATTTAAATACTCAACTAAAGATTGATTTAATTGCATGTACATAATATAATTGAAGTATGTTACGCAGTCTTTTGTTATTCATTATCATAATAAGCAAAAGTGTTTTAACTATGCAAATTAAATGTAGTTAAATACAATYCGTTTAAAATATAACAAAGAAGTGGCTCACTGTGGGTCCCTTTTTCATAACAAGTGTCCTTCATTTTCACTGGAAAATAAAAAACATACAAAACAAACATATTTGTACTGMTTCAGAAAATTACTTAGTAGTATTCTATAATTTATAAGCAAATAGAAATATMTTTTTTTGCTATGATTGCAATTGGTGAAAGACTACATGAGGCTTGGTCCTAGTTCTGTTAAATCTCCTTTAACAGAAGAATTCTCTTTCATTCAGAAAGAGGTAACCTAAGCTATTGTATAAACTATTGTATATGTATAAACTTCAGATTTATGTTGGTTCATAAAATTATGAAAAAAAAAATCCCAAATTATACCATTTAAAATTTATAACTATATAAAGTATAAAGTATACATGATGTTGACTTCTGTATAATTGTAACTATTTAATTTAAACCTAAATGTTGTTAATGTGATCTCACTTTTTTCAGTGTTGCTATTTGTAACAAACAAAARCAGCTACCCCCCCAAACAAATAAACAGACAAACTCCTCAATCCATCAGCAATGAGAACTCAACATCAAAGCCCTAAACCAGATTCCAAGAATGGGAAACTAAGCAGTTAATTGAAGGTTTGTGGAGAAATATTTTCATTTTCACGTGAATGCAATGGTGATTATAGTAGTTAGACATGGCTGGACACCAGGTGCCCACCAAAGCCACTATATCCCTCCCCTCCTCAGCTGGACATGGGAGACAAAATATAACAAAAGACTTGTGGGTTGGGATAAGGACAGGGAGAGATCACTAACCAGTTACTGTCACAGACAGACTCAATTTGAATAAATTATTTTAATTTATAGTYATTCAAATTAGAGTAGGATAATGAGAAGTAAACACAAGTCTTGAAAACACCTTCTGCCTACCCTATTTTCCCAGCTTAGCTTTATTCCTGATTCTCAACATCTTGACCCTTCATCAGAAAAAGAGAGGGAGCACACATTGTCTCTGTCCCTTCTTCCTCCTCAGAAAGAGAACCCCTTATACCCTTCCCCTGCTCTGGTATGGAGCCTCTCCCACAGGAGACAGTCCTCTGCACACTTCTCCAAAGTGAGTCCTTCCCCTCGGTTGTAGTTCTTCATGAGCTGTCCCAGTGTGGGTCCCTTCCATGGGAAGCAGTCCTTCAGACTGCTCCAATGTGGGCACCCCACACAACCACAAGTCCTGCCAGCAAACCTCCTTGGGATTAGGCTTCTCTCTCCACAGGTCCACTGGTCCTTCAAGGACCTTGCCCCAGTATGGGCTTCCCACAGGGTCACAGCCTCCTTCAGGCATTTATCTGCACTAGTGTGGGGTCCTTCAGAGGCTGTAAGTGGTTCTTGGTTCTCCTGGGGATCTCCAACGGCACAGCTGTCTCACCGTGGGCTGCACCATGGGCTGCAGGGAAATCTAAGCTTCAAAACTGGGAGCATCTCCTTCCTGTCCTTCTCCTGCACTGACCTTGGTGTCCGCAATGCTGCTTCTCTCATACATTCTCACTTATCTCTTCTCTGACTGTACTTCTGCACAATAAGTCTTTTCCATTTTTAAATTTGCTGATAGAGGCACTATCACTATTGCTGCTGGGCTTAGCCTTGGCCCATGGCAGATCCAGCTGGGAGCTGGGTGCCATTGTCTCTGCAGGACATGAAGGAAGTTTCTAGCAGCTTCTCACAGAAGCCACCCCTGTAGCTCTCCCACTGCCAAAAGCTTGTCACCCAAACCCTATAAAAATTCTTCATTATCTTAGATGTAATTATTCATTTTAGTAAGATTTCTTTGTTTTCCTATATATCATGCAGGTAACATTTATAAAACTATGCTCTTTAAGACTCCAGTTTAATGGAAACACTAAAACAAGTATTTTTTAAATGTAATTTCTTTTTCTGTGTTGTTATCAACTATGTCTCTGTTTATTTTCTCACTTTTCCCATTTTTTTAAATCTACCTTCAAAGTGATTTCTTATTCCTTTACTCTGTCTGAGAAAGGGGAGGAATCAACAGCACTGTCAGTTTGTTAAATAAAATTTCCCAAATCCACTGAAAAATCGTGTTAATATTTTAAATAATTTGGCACTTCTTGGTTTGTTTTTATTGTTATTATAATTTACACAGGTCATTAAGCTATTTCTGTCACAGAAAGGGCTTCCCATAGCCAAGCAGTCATACACCACTGAGGGTTTGTCTACACAGGGATACCTAGAGGGTGGTCCTGACTTCATGTCACTCTTGTTGCTAGGCCTGTACTTACAACATTATTCTTGTAGTTATTTATTTAACCACTTTGGATTCTTGCTGCTACCCAATGATTCCTCAGATAATAACATGAAAACAGTAAGTGTTAAATCCAAGAATGTAAGCAAGCATATTTTTGAATTCTTTCTTTGGCCAAAAGAAGAGCGTCTTACAACTTGCAGTGCTTCTTGTCACATTTTGGCTAGAATATGACAAAAGGCAGCCAAGATTTTTCATATGGGATATTATAATTAGATGCTAATTACATCCCACTAATTAAATTTGAGTAGGCACCCAAGGATGATTCATGTTTAATGATTCTGTGGGTAACCTCACTGTGACGTGTTTTCCCGGATTCTTTTGAACCGTTTTCATTGTCATGAATATGCATAAATATGTTCAACATGGGGCTTTATAATTAATCGATAGACTGGAATCATAAGAAAGTTGATAAATACTGTCACAAATTAACATTTTCTTTAGAAAAAACATAGTTATATGTGATCTCTAATAATAGTACAACAATGCTAGAGGCAGAGATAGTCCATTTACACATCAGAAATAACAGGTCTGTGGTGTATGAGACAATACCTCAAATTTATCTAGCAAGTTAAACAGCCTGTCTACATTGTAAAACTTTGAAGCTTGTCTACTCAGTTAAAGGCTTATATGTCCATGTGTTTGATTTGATTTTGTTTTCATTCTACTGTTTGTTTTCAAAATTTTTCTATCAGCACCTACCCTTTCAATTTATCTGTTTAATAAGAACAATGTACTTCTTGAAGYCTATATTGAGATGAAATCTCAATAATCTTCATTTAGACTTTCTAGTAGGAAATGACTCCTTACTCTCTTACAGCAGACCRCAGAAGGCCTGCATGCTTTTCCTGAAACATTGAGGAGAGCTAAGGAAGTTACTGACTGTGTGCTGCTGTTGGTCACCTCTGCTTTCCTGGGAACAGTTGTGATGGGTCAGACTTGAATTGCAGGAATGCAAGCTGCTGCCTCTCTAAAGAAAATGCTCTCATTATCTGGTTTGTTGAGCTCATGCTTCTGTCTCTGTGTCTTCTTCAAGTTATTCTCTCATTTCTCTCTACTGAGTAGAACAACACCAACAGCCCCCTAATTTGCCTTTCACCTTGACCACTACACCTAAAGAGCATATACAGAACAAATTAACTAATTCTTTCATGATGTGAAAGAGATGAATGAGAACATTTTCAGAATAAGAGGTGAATTGACCTCCCACTGCTTCCAACTAAAGTGGTCAGACTGGGGAACAGAAGACTAGTTTTTCAGCTGATTCCTGACAACAAAACCAACAAGCTTCTTTTTTTCCCAGTTTCCCCTCTGGGGATCTTTGGCTCACCTAACACTTGATAGGAAGTATTTAGTTGCTTGACTGCTGTGGCTGGGGCCAGTGCCTCTCAACATCTCAGAGCAAGCACCTGGGGACTGCTGCTGCACATCATCATTTCCTCTGGGATACTGCACCTCATTCCTGAATACTTTCTTAGGTCTGTGCTCTTTCTTCTGCATCAATTTCACAGATTTATGRCAAAGAATAACCCGTCCTCCTTCTTTGTACAGATAATGACAGTCAATTTTTGCTCTGTGTTGGTATCAAATGCAGGTTTGAACTTACCCTTTGAAAGTCTGTGAGAATAGAAGAAGAGACCAGGCTATATTTTTCATTTACATTAAAAAAAAAAAAAAGTGAGTTAGATAAAGTGATAGCCACGTGCAATAAATCCACACATACAAAATGAAAAAAGGTAAAGATAACATTTAGTTTCACTACACAGTAGATCAGTTGTGTTCACATATGATTGATCATGTTGTTTCAGAGTGGAAACCTTTATAAAAGTATTACTTAAAAAAAAAGTAAGCCAATCAACAAACCRACAAGCAAACAAGCTGCTACAAAAACCCAACCCAAACCTTTTGATAAATGGTACTGGTATATAAGTATTAGTGTTCATATTTGTTTGCATTTTTAGGCTTTGAGAACCTGGAGACATAAAAAGTTTGTTTAGATAAAGATACTGTAGCATACATAACTTCAATTAAAATCTATTAAAGAGGAAAGAGAGACAATTATCACTGAGAAGAAAAAACTCTGCTATATGACTCTGAGGTGATTCCATGATCACCAATGCTCTTCTACAACTGTATATGAAAAAGAAAATATATGAGATCGGAGCTAGGCACATAGTTATTTCAGCTATTTCCAGCCTACTAGGGATACTAAGGACTGCAAACCAAGGAGAATATTTGGATAGTTGATATTGACTCAGTAGGGTTTAAAATAATCTGCAATACTGTATATGAGTACTGCTTACAGGAAAATGTTCAATAATTACCACAGGTAGCCATTTGTTTGATATACACCCCTTAACCAAAATGTTGCATCCAGGTCTAGATTAGCAGCAGAGTACACAACATACATTCTCATCAGGCGTTTATTAAAATTCATTGAGTATAAACAATATTTTTTAATGTTTTCTTTTGTTTTTTTTTCCTTTTTCCTCTCTGCCTTACTCCCTGCTTCAAGGTGGATAAAGCTATTACATTTATTCTAACAGATTTGAATTCCCCTTAAGGCTTTTAGTGACTAAAAATTGTTACAGTATTCTGGCTGTGTTCAAGTCAGATTAATAGCTTGGAGTCTCTGGGAAGAACACCAAAAATATAAATTCTAATCAATTAACATTTATTACAGACAGCTTGTGGCTGCATACATTTCCACTACATATTAGACAAGTTAGTATTTTTTCCTCTTTTTATACTGCTGTCCTAGTTTAGGGCAAAATTGTGAGAAAACCTCTAAAGGGGYTCCTCTAGAAAGCAGATTCAAGCGGCCCCTCCCCCAGCTGGTTCAGGAAAATATTTCTTTGGAGAAAGGTGGGAAATAACTGTTTATTTAACAGGCAAAGCATTCACCAGCAAAAAAACAAAACAAAACAAAACAAAACAAAACA